>JARHVA010005126.1:965000-980000 GCA_037957365.1 Torreya grandis | reverse complement strand
CATGGGAAAAATATATTTGTGAGTGTTTTGTAAAGTAATATTTATAATATAATATTTTAGATTATATTATAGTATACTATATTTTAATTATAATATATTATTATAGTATTATTGTTAATATAATATATATATTTTATATTATACTATATAATATGAATTATAATATTATATAGGAATATAGGAATATAATATCTATATTATTATTTTTATTATGGGAAAACAATTTTAATTGAAGTTGTGAACTGGGAAACACTTTTGATTGGAGCTATGAACTAGGAGAAAAAACATTTTTAGAATCTAGGGCTTCAAATTAGACCTAGGACACAATGAGAGGCCTAGTCCCTCGAAACCACAAAACAAACAATAAAGTCAAACTAAACATCCAAGATAAAGGATAATAAATTACATATAAAGGTCTACACCTCAACAAATAGACATCGAAGACCACATAATACAATAAATCTACCAAAGTCAAGTTAAAAAAATACCTTGAACTAAAATAATTTTTTAGTCCTTTATCAAACTCATAGCAAATAGTCAGTAAGCAGATAATAAAAAATAGTTTAGAGTTAAGATAGATAAACCATTAAAAATAAATGGGTTTACCCATGATAAGAAATTAGTGTTCTCCCTCTACGAGAGAGAAGATCAATGAATGTCCACTACAAGCCATCAATAATGGTGACCACCATGTTAGAGGTACAATCACTAAGAGGGGGGTGAATCAGTGAGCCCAAATAATCCAACTTCAATTCTAATCTTTAAAAACACTTAATCAGTTACCACAAGAATACATATCATTCATAGTAATGAGCGAGAGAGACAATGCAAGATCAATCACATAACACATGACATACGTGAGAAACCCTCTTGGGGAATAAAACCCACTAGAACTTGCAATTGGACTATAGTCCTATAATAACAAGAACTTATTTAGACCATATATAAATGATCAAGGACCTACAATCCCTATTTAGTGAGACTACAATCCCACAAGGTGTTGCCACACCTATCTAGCTGAGCTACAACAACAACTAGAGTTTTAGTAAGTTTTACCTTACAAGGATGTTAAAACCACCATAGATGATGAGTTATCACAAAAATACCTATGAACACATCCACCTTTGAACTGATGTCTTCAACACTTGATGATGGACCTCTACTTATCACTCTTCATCTTTGCTCACACTCAAACAACAAGTGCACTATTATGACAATAGAATTATGACCAATAGGTCATACAAATAATCCTCAATATATTATAATATTAAACTCACTCTTAGGGAACTCTAACCCTCCTTAGTTCCATAAAACACACACAAACCTCTCTCAAAACTCTCCCAAGTCTCTCACACAAAGTCTATAAATCACCAAATTTGATTTCATTATTTATAGAATAATCTTGATAATCACTACCTTGGTTGGCTATTATGCATGCCTTATCCCTTAAATAATCTCTCACATGAAGACATGGCTTAATAAAATCTTCATAGGTCATCCATATCATCTATGGGTCACCCTTAAGCAGCAACACCTTTTAATAAGGCCCTTATAGCTCTTATAGGTCTCATACAGACCTATTCACCCATTTAGCACACCCTCGAGAAAAAACAAGAACACAAAACAAATTTCAAATACATGGGTTCACTCCTTATGTCCCCTTTGACATCCTCAAATGATCATAGTCATATTAGCTTACCTCTACATATCCTCAAATAACTCAAACAGAGACCTTATACACAGGAACACCATTATTGAACATATTATCAACTTTTTAAGCATTGTTCATACTAAAGATAGATTGAACACACCTCTAAAATAATCATAGAGCATCCTCATGGATTCTACAACACTCCCAAATAGAAAAGTCATCATGATACATTGAAACAACATCAACACAAGCTCAAACATCCTTCTCAAGTCACTTGCAGAATAAACACGAACACACAGTCAACATTGAAAATTAATATATTTGATTGTACACACTTATATATCTTCAAATCCATATTTATAGATGTGCCTTGGAGCCCTCTACCACTTTTATTTTTACTACATGAGCAAAGTCTGCTTAGATCGAAAGATGTGGTCCAAAAACCATAGACTAGTTTTTTCCTTTGCAAATTCAAATATTCAAATACAAATGGTCACAGTTAATCTTTGAACACAATAATTGCATCTCATGTCCTCTTATTTTTGGATCAATCTCACACCATCTAGCTTATTTGAGCTTTAATGTATAGTCTTCTAAATCCAAATGTTAAACATCTGATAGTTGACCTCATCTTGTGCAATCTAGAAACTTTGACTCAACATGCTTCATTGATTTTTGCAAATTAGTTAGGTCTTTAACTATCAATGTTTGTCGTTTAATCAATCTATACAAACACCCACTTGTCATTTCATCCTTATCCTTTACCTTTGTTTAGTCATTAAACATCATGCACTTATTCTCATCTCATTGCTTCCTAACTTCTTAGAGTAACGTGCACTGCCAATCTTGTTTAAGCTTTAACTTGTGTATAAATGACTAAGTATGGGAACCTTTCAATATTCCTAGAAGGCCAACTTTGAACCTCAATAACTTCTACGCTTACTCGCATGATCTCAAATTTGGACCATATGATCTCCTCACATAGGAGAATCTAACCATGTGATAAAATGCTCTTGAAACCTTCTCACGTGCAAGATATAGTGTAATTAAAATGCATTCTAAAAATATTCTATCATAGATCCAACCATGCTTATAATATTTTTGGGATACCAACTTTGTTCCTTCATAACTTTTTTCGTGCTTAAGTGCATGATCTCAAATTTAGAAGAAATCAACTATGCTCAAAACTAAACAAACCCATATGATCAATTTATCTTGACACCTTCACATGTGAAAGATATAATACCATCAAAATTTTCACTCAAATCTTCTTACCACATTGTAAAATTGGATAAGTATGGAAAAACATAGTCAAATTGCCTAGGAGCCCAACTTTGCATATGCATATATTTTGAAGTGATTCAGTGCATGATTTAAAATTTAGTGCCAATAAAATAAGTATAAAAATGAACAAACCCATATGATCACCTTCTCCTAAAATTTATACACATGCAAGATATTTAATCATCAAACTACTTACTCGGCTCTTTCTGGCCATATGCAAATTTGGCTAAGTATGAGAAAATAATGAATTCTGACTGAGAAGCCAACTTTTCACCTTCATATCATTGAATTCACTTTGACACATGACTTGAGATATAACATATAACAAATAGGGACTAATGTGATCACAACCATATGACCAAATCCCCTTGACTCATTCCCATGTGGCAATGATGACATCATCAAACTACCTACTCAATTTTTTTGTCACTGGACCCAAAGTGTCTAGATGAAAACTATGATCAACTAGATGAAATATACTTATGCACACAATCTCTCAAAGTTTAGAAAACATCTTAGGGATGTTTTTCACATGCTCAATACTCCATATTGATCCCTAAAAATATCTAGCCATATCAACATATAAGATCAACCAAGCATACTAAGACAAGCACATTGCACACTTTGTCATTGTCACATAGACTATCAAGGCACTTCATCCACTCACCAAGACACCTCCATGACATCATTGAAAATAATCCAATAATCTCCCCCTCTGTCATTGATGTCAAAAACTATCATATATAACAATATATAGCTTACCTTCTCTCTCTTCAAGCACTCCCACAACATGAACTTTCTCCCACTTTGACACAATGAAAAAGTGGGCACCAACTAATCCTAAGGACCTAAAAATATCATAAATAGGAAATGACCATCTTATAAATATGATACAAACTCACCCTTACCTTGAACCTACTTATGCTTGTCTTGACAACTTTCTCTTGCTCCATGCCAACACTCTCTTCAACCAAGCACTGAAACTAATGAAGAAAGAACACACAAAACCATAGAAATTTGATGGAAAACATCAAGAACTCCCCCTAATAAATCTAAGAAATTGCACCTTCTGATCATCTTTAGATCTCCACACGCTATGAAAAATCAGCACATATACTTACTAGACTTCTCTCTCAAGCTACCATAAGGACCACCAATAAAAATTCATGCTACTCACCAAATAGGAAACATGCACTAAACCAACTTGAGAACTCACCTTGAAATATAGATACCTTACTCTTTTAGAGAACTGAACAAAAATCACTCTTCTTAAAATTAGGCTTGTTTAGCCTTGTTGTAGCCCTACCTAGAACTCGTAAAGCCCACAATTTTAGTAGACACATCTTTAGGACCTAAAATTTCATAGATAGAACACTCTGATATACCCCCTCAAGCACACCAATTTGCATCACTAGGATCATCCTCTATAGTATACTTCTTTCACAAATCTACTAACTAATTAGCCCTCCATATTTACAATAACTTTAGAACCACAAACCTTCAAATCTCTATGAAGCTTGATTTGACCACCCATTTGGCCCATTCATCAAATTAAGAAGCCTCAGACCTCAACTCATAAGGCAGGCCACTTTTATAGTAGAGCCCAAAACCCTATAATCTCAAAAACAAAAAAAGCCAACACAACACCTTCTAGTCAACATCCACCTCTAAAATTTTTTATACACCTCGAGATAACCATTACACACTTCTAGACCAAGATTTGAGATTCCACACCCTTGGGAACCTTGAATTCCTATAACCCATTTTAGGTCCTACATACTCATAAACACAAACTAGGAAACCCGAGAGAAAATAAAAATCTTCAATTTGACTTCAACATAACTTCAGATCACAAAACCACCTAGAGCATGCTAAAATCAAGTCAACATAACTTTCTATGCAAAATAATTACCTTGACAAATCACAAATCCTCTTTTGCCATTTGGGAACCTTCAATCTGACCCTGCAGACTGTTCCAACTAAAAAACACCACAACACTTGCTTCTCCACTTTAAAGGAGTCTCTTAAGAAGCATAGATAGAGGCACCCTCTATACCTCAATGCTCTAAAATAAAAACAAATCCTCATATTCATTTTCCTCCTTACTCAATTTATACTTATAATTCTTCTTCTTCTTTGGTTTTAGAGAAACAACTTCCTCAACTACTACAACATTTTCATTTTTTTCTATGACTAGATTATCAATACATGGAGACAACATAGATTCATGACATACATTTTCATCTTAAAAATCTTACTTTCAGCTTGGATCCTCATCACTAGGCACTTATTTAACAATAACAAGATGTTCACTTGGATCCATACATACTTCATAACTAGCTTCAACCAGCACCTTGGTCCTTTTTTTTAGCTTGATCTCTTCATTCTCAACATGAGCAAACAATGAAAGCCCTTGGTACTCTTCAATTTTTGAAGAATTCTCCATCATAGCAAATAGATTACTTAGACCTAAAGTCTCGTCATGACTCACTATTGTCACCTTTGGCTTCCATGCATTGACCTACCTTCTTTATTGCACTCTAGGAGCCTGATCAAACCTTTCTGACTTATAGACCTTTACTTGCAGAACCTATAAATGTGATCTCTCTATTCACAATTGTAGAAAACCATACCTTTTTCAAGAAATGTATCTTTCCTTACCTTATTTGGATAGAAATTTCAAACATGTCCTATGTTATGACATTTAAAGAACTTAAATATGTTCATACCTTTTGACTGATGACCCCATCATAGTTCCATGCAAACTCATTTATAACAATTCTCTTGCATTCTCTATCCCTATGACCAAATTGATTACATGTGTAATAGTAACCATATTCAACTAAGTAAAATCATGACTCTCTTCAATAGCAGATACTTTTGGATCAAACCTAAGAAATAGAGACCTTAATACCTTTTGGACTATAATTGCCTCTTCAAGATTCTCTCCAAGACCTATGATGATGTTCACAGTCTAATCAACTCTCTGTAGTGAGGATACTGCAAAATCTTCTTCCTTCATCTTGAGACTTTCAAATTGCCTTCTGTGAGTCTATAACTTAGCAAGCTTGACCTTTGAATCTCCTTAAAAAATTATCCTCATTATGTCCCATATCTCTTTAGCAGATGTACAATGGATTACCTTGGTGTATTCAATCTCTGAAAGATGACAAGTGATAGAATTCATTACCTTGGAATTTTTCTCAAACAACTTCTTATCTGCAACACTAGATGCAGGAGTAATAGGAGCAACATAACCATCTAGAATAGATTTCCATACATCACCCCCTAGGTATATAATATTCATCCTTGCACTCCAAAAAGAATAATTATATCCATTTAACATCAATGCTTGCTTAGTAGAAAAACCTCCTTGATGACTACTCATATTTTACCTTAAATCACCTTCAAGCTATTAGACCTTTACCAAAGGACTTGCTCTGATACCAATTATTAGAGGTAAAATCATTGAGAGGGGGTTGAATCAGTGATCCCAAATAATCCAACTTCAATTTGAATTTTATAAACACTTAATTAGTTGTCACAAGCATTCATGAAGCATACATATCATTCATAGTAATGAGTGAGAGAGACAATGCAAGATCAATCACATAACACATGACATACATGGGAAACCCTATTGGGGAATAAAACCCACTAGAACTTACAATTGAACTATATTCCTATAATAATAATAACCAATTTAAACCATCTATAAATGATCAAGGAACTATAAACCCTATTTAGTAAGACTAAAATCCCATAAGGTGTTACACACCTGTTTAGTTGAGTTGCAACAACAACCAGACTTTTAGCAAGTTTCACCTTATAAGGAAGATGTAACCACCTTAGATGTTGAGCTATCACAACAACACCTATGAACACACCCACCTTTGAATTTATGTCTTCAACACCTAATGATGGACCTTTACTTATCACTCTTCATCTTCACTCACACTCAAACAATAAGTGCATTATTTTGCCAATAGAATTATGACCAATAGGTCATAAAAATAGTCCTTAATTTGTTATACTCTTTGAATCATTATCAAGGCACTCTACCCCTCATTCAATCCAAAAAACACACACAAGCCTCTGTCAAAACTCTCCCAAGTCTCTCACACAAAGTCTAAAAATCACCGACTTTGATTTCACTATTTATAGATTTTTTTTGATAATCACTACCTTGGTCAGCTATTACGCATGCCTTAGCCCTTAAGGCATCTCTCACATGAAAAAATATCTTAATAAAATCTTCATAGGTTAGCCATAGCATATATAGGTAACCCTTAAGTAGCTACACCTTTTAATAAGGCCCTTGTAGCTCTTATAGGTCTCATGGAGACCTATTCACCCATTTAGCACACCCTCAAGAAAAAACAAGAACACATGACCACTTTAAAATACATGGGTTCAAATTTTATGTCCCCTCCAACATCCTCAAATGATCACAGTCATATTAGCTCACATTTGTGTATGCTCAAACAACTCAAGCAAAGACCTTATACACAGGAACACCATTACTGAACATACTATCAACTTCTTAAGCATTGTTCATACTCAAGATAGGTTGAACACAACTCCAAAATACTCATAGATCATCCTCATGGATTATAAAACACTCCAAAATAGCAAAGTCATCATGAAACATTGAAACAACATCAACACAAACTCAAACATCCTTCTTGGGTCACTTGCAGAACAAGCATGAATACACAGTCAATTTTGAACATTAATATATTTAACTGCACACACTAATAGATATTTAAATCCATATTACCAAATGTGCCTTGGAGTCCTCTACCACTTTTATTTTTACTACATGAGCAAATTCTTCCTGGATCGAAAGATATGGTCCAAAAACCAAAGACAAATTTTTTCCTTTGCAAATTCAAATATGCAAATTCAAATGATCACAATTAATCTTCAAAAACAAATGCTCACATCTCATGTCCTCTCAACTTTGGATCAATCTCACATCATCTATCTTATTTGAGCTTTAATGCATAGTCTACCAAATCTAAATGTTAAACATCTGACAGTTGACCTCATCTCATTCAATCTAGAAACTTTGACTCAATGTACTATGTCAATCCCTATGGATCAATCAGGTCTTTAACTATCAACACTCACCATTTGATCAATTTGTATGAATATCACTCATCATGTGATCCTTCTCCTTTACCTTTGCTTTGTCATTAAACATCATGCACTTGTTCTCATCTCATTGCTTCCTGACTTCTTTGAGTAATGTGCACCATCGATCTTGTTTGAGATTTAACTTCTATAGAAATCACTATGGGAACATTTTAATATTCCTGGAAGGCCAACTTTAAACCTCAATAAATTCTTATGCACTTACTCACATGATCTCAATTTTGGATCATATGATCTCCTCACATAGGAGAATCCAACCATGTGACAAAATACTCCTGAAGCCTTTGTACGTGTGAGATAAAAATCTATTAAAATGCCTTCTCAAAATATTCTGTCACAAAGCTAACCATTCTTATAATTTATCTGGGAGACCAACTTTGCTCCTACATAAATTTTGTCGTGCTTCAGTATATGATCTCAAATTTAGTGCAAATCAACTATGCTCAAAATTGATTAAACCCATATGATCAATTTCTCTTGACACCTTCACATGTGTAATATTTAACACCATCAAAATTCTCACTCAACTCTTCTTAAAACATTTTAAAATTGGCTAAGTATGGAAAAACTTAGTCAAACTGACTGGGAGCCCAACTTTTTATGTATATATTTTGATGTGCTTCAGTGTATGATTTGAAATTTAGCACAAATAAACTAAGTATAAAAATGAACAAACCCATATGATCACCTTCTCTTGAAACATCAACACGTGAAAGATATTTCATCATCAAATTGCTTACTCGAATCTTTTTGGCCATATGCAAATTTGGCTAAGTATGGAAAAACAATGAATTCTAACTAATAAGCTAACTTTGCACCCTCATATCTTTGACCACACTTCGATGCATGACTTGATATATAGCACATAAAAACTAAAGACTAATGTGATCATAACCATATGACCAACTCCCCTTGACTCATTCCCATGTAGCAATGATGATGTCATCAACCTACCTACTTAGATTTTCTACCATTGGACCCAAAGTGTCTAGATGAAAACTATGATCAACTAGATGAAATCCACTTATGTACACAATATCTAAAAGATTAGAAAACATCTTAGGGACATTTTTCACATGCTCAATACTCTATATTCATCCCTGCACATCTCTAGCCATATCAACATAGAAGATCAACCAAGCATACTAGGACAAGCATAATGCACACTTTTTCATTGTCACATAGACTATCAAGGTGCTTCATCCACTCACCAAGACATATCCATGACATCAACATGACATCCTTGAAAATACTCCAATAATATCCCCCTTTATCATTGATGTCAACAAACATCATATATAACAATATAAAAATCACCTTCTCTCTCTTCAAGCACTCCCACAACATGAACTTTCTCCCCCTTTGACACAATGACAAAGTGAGAACCAAATAATCTTGAGGACCTAAAAATATCATAAATAAGAACAAACCATCTTAGAAAGATGATACAAACTCCTCCTTACCTTAAGGCTACCTCTGCTTGTCTTGACAATTTCCTCTTGCTCCATGCCAACACTCTCTTTAACCAAGCATTGCAATCAATGAATAAAGAACACACAAAACCATAGAAATCTGATGGAAAACATCAAGAAAATTTTTAGAGGGACTCCCCCTAAAAACTCTGAGCAATTTCACCTTCTAAGCATCTTTAGATGTCTACACATTATGAAGAATCACCACATATACTTACTAACCTTCTCTCTCAAGCTACCATAAGGACCACCAACAAAACTTCATGATACTCACCAAATAGGAAATATGCACTAACCCAACTTGAGAACTCAGCTTGAAACACACATACCATGATCTTTTGTATAAACTGAGAAAAAATCACTCTTCTTCAAACTAGGCCTATCTAGCCTCCTTGTATCCCTATCTAGAACTTATAGATCCCATAATTTTAGTAGACACATCTTCAAGACCTAAACCATCATATCTAGAGAACTCTCATATGCCCTCTCAAGCATACCAATTTACATCACTAGGATCATCCTCTGCAACATACTTCCTTCACAAATATACTAACTAAATAGCCCTCCATATTGATAAAAACTTGAATAACTTGAGAACAACAAACCTTCAAATCTTTATGAAGCTTGATTTGACCACCCATTTGGCCCATTCAACATACAAAGAAGCCTTAGACCTTAACTCATAAGGCAGACCACTTTTCTAGTAGAGCCCAAAACCCTATAATTTTTTAAAAAAAAAGTCAACACAACACCTTTTAGTCAACGTCCACCTCTAAAACTTATTGTACACTTGGAGAAAACCATTACACACTGTTATACCAAGATTTGAGATTCCACATCATTGGGAACCTTGAATTCCTATAACCCATTTTAGGACCTACATACTCATAAGCACAAACTAAGAAACTTGAGAGAAAATAAAAATCTTCAATTTGACTTCAACATACCTTTAGATCACAAAACCACCTAGAGCATGCTAGAATCAGGTCAACAAACCTTTCTATGCAAAAAGATTACCTTGAAAAATCATAAATCCTCTTTTGCAGAGCCCATAATTTTAGTAGACACATCTTCAAGACCTAAAACTTCATCTATGGAGCACTCTCATATGCCCCCTCAATCACACCAATTTGCATCACCAGGATCATCCTCTACAACATAATTTCTTCACAAATCTACTAACCAATTAGCCCTCCATATTGACAAAAATTTGAATAACTTGAGAACCACAAACCTTCAAATCTATGTGAAGCTTGATTTGACCACCCATTTGGCACATTCAACATATTAAGAAGCCTCAAACCTCAATTCATAAGGTATACCACTTTTATATTAGATCCTAGAACCCTATAATCTCAAAAAAAAAAAAAAGTGAACACAATACCTTCCAGTCAACATCCACTTCTGAAACTTCTTGTACACTTGGGGAAAACCATTACACACTTCTATACCAAGATTTGAGATTCCACATCATTGGGAACCTTGAATTCCTATAACCCATTTTAGGACCTACATACTCATAAGCACAAACTAGGAAACCTGAGAGCAAATAAAAATCTTCAATTTGACTTCAACATACCTTCAGATCACAAAACCACCTAGAGCATGCTAGAATCAGGTCCACAAACATTTCTATGTAAAAATATTACCTTGACAAATCACAAATCCTCTTTTGCCATTTGGGAACCTTCAATCTGACCCTGCAGACTGTTCCAACTAAAAAACACCACAACACTTGCTTCTCCACTTTAAAGGAGTCTCTTAAGAAGCATAGATAGAGGCACCCTCTATACCTCAATGCTCTAAAATAAAAACAAATCTTCATATTCATTTTCCTCCTTACTCAATTTATACTTATAGTTCTTCTTCTTCTTCTTTGGCTTTAGAGAAATAACTTCCTCAACTACTACAACATTTTCCTTTTTTTCTATGATTGGATTATCAATACATGGAGGCAACATAGATTCATGACATACCTTTTCATCTGAAGAATCTTACTTGTAACTTGTATCCTCATCATTAGGCACTTACTCAACAATATCAAGATGTTCACTTGGATCCATACATACCTCATAACTAGCTTCAACCAGCACCTTGGCCTTTTCTTTGAGCTTGATCTCTTCATTCTCAACATGAGCAAACAATAAGAGCCCTTGGCACTCTTCAACTTTTGAAGCATTTTCGATCATAACAAATAGATTAATTAGACCTGAAGTCTCATCATGACTCACCATTGTCACCTTTGGCTTCCATGCATTGACTTGCCTTCTTTATTTCACTTTAGGAGCATGATTAAACCTATTCTAACTTATAGGCCTTCGCTTGCAGAACCTAGAAATGTGACCTCTCTATTCATAATTATAGCACACCATACCTTTTACATGAAACGTATCTTGCCTTACCTTATTTGGAAATAAATTTACAACATGTCCTATGTCATGACAATTAAATCACTTAAATTTGTTCATACCTTTTGACTGATGACCCCATCATAGTTCCATGCAAACTCATTTCTAACAGGTCTCTTGCATTCTCTATCCCTATGACCAAATTTATTGCATGTGTAATACTAACCATTTAATCTTGCATACCTTATGAAATTTGATTGTCTGATCTTATTTGTCTTCATTCTACTAGCACCTTCAGTCTTTGTCTGATGATTTGTCTTCAAAGTAATATTGCCCTGGTTCACATTAATTTTCATCTTGTCTTGAGTAACATTCTTTTGTTCTTATTCATATCCAAGACTAGTTTTATCACTAGCATGATTTTGAACACTCATAATTTTGTCTAGATCACATGAGCTCTTTTCAAATCTCAAAAATGTCTTTACCTTACTAGCTGTCTTTTCTGGCTCAGATTTCAAAGATTCATTTTCAAAAACATACCTTGAGCATTCATATTCTTTAGTTTTTAAGCTTGTAGATAGAATTTACAATTGACAACTGAGATGCTTGATCATATCTTCATGCTCATTGGTGTCTTCATTCAATCTTGCCTCAAATAAACTAAATTTCTCCTCATAGTCCTTGAGTTTAGATTTCATCTTCTTATTGATCTTCTTCTCAATATTTAGTTCTTCTAGAGCATTCATCAATATTGTCTCATAGTCCACCTCATCTTCATCATTATCTAAATGAATCCAAGTAAACACCTTCTGATGTGAGCAACTTCCTTCCTCATCCATGAACAAAGTTTCATTTTTAGAAAGACCATCATTTTCATGATCATATTCTGAGTCATTGTCTTCACTCTCATCTAATGAGTTGCAATCTTTTTTGTTGTAAAGACTCTTCTTATTTTTTAAGGACTTCTTGTTAAACTTTCTCAATCTTTTATTCTTATATGTCTTCTTATCATCATCTTGGCATTCACCATAATCTTCATCATCTTTCTTATCATGCTTATGAGGACACTTATGAGAAAAAATTCCTATCTCTCAACAATTGAAACATTTGAAGGATAGTTTACCCTTATACTTCCCTAAGCCTGTGTTTAATTTCCTAGTAATCAAAGTAATTAGTTCATCCTCAACAATGTTAAATATGTCATCCTCTTTGGATTTCTTACCTTAGAAATTCTTAGACTTCATCTTTGTCTTGAATACAGCTTCCTTCTTTGGTAGTCTATCATCATTTATTCTCATCTCATATGTAGTAAGGGTACCATGCAATTGATCCATCTTCAACTGAGCAAAATCATGACTCTCTTCTATAGCATGGATCAAAATTGAGAGATAGAGACCTTAATAACTTTTGGACTATAGTTTCCTCTTCAAGATTCTCTCTAAGACCTTTGATGATGTTCGCAGTCTCATCAACTCTTTGCAGAAAGGATTCCACACAATCTTCTTCTTTCATTTTGAGACTTTTAAATTGCTTTATGTGAGTCTGTAACTTAGCAAGCTTGACCTTTGAATCTCCTTTAAAAATGATCTTCATTCTATTCCATATCTCTTTAGCAGATGTACAATGGATTACCTTGGTGTATTCAGTCTTTAAAATACCACAAGTGATAACATTCATCACCTTGGAATTGTTCTTAAACAACTTCTTATCTGTAGCACTAGATGGAGGAGTAATAAGAGAAACATAACCATCTAGAACAAATTGTCATACATCAAACCCTAGGGACATAATATATGTCATCATCCTTGCACTCCAAAAATCATAATTGGATCCATTGAACATCGATGCTTGCTTAGTAGAAAAACCTCCTTGATGACTACCTATGTTATACCTTGGATCACCTTCAAGTTGTTAAGCCTTTACCAAAGGACCTACTATAATACCAATTATTAGAGGTATAATCACTGAGAGGGGGGTGAATTAGTGAGCCCAAATAATCCAACTTTAATTTTTATCTTTACAAACACTTAATCAGTTACCACAAGCATTCATGAAGCATACATATCATTCATAGTAATGAGTGAGAGAGATAATGCAAGATCAATCACATAACACATGACATACATGGGAATACCTCTTGGAGAATAAAACCTAATAGAACTTGTAATTGGACTACAATCATATAATAACAAGAACCAATATAGACCATCTACAAATAATCAAGGAACTATAATCCTTATTTAGTGAGACTACAATCCCACAAGGTATTGCCACACTTGTCTAGTTGAGCAACAACAATAACCAGATTTTTAGCAAGTTTCACCTTGCAAAGAGGTTGAAACCACCTTATATGTTAAGCTAACACAATAACACCTATGAACACATCCACCTTTGAAATGATGTCTTCAACACCTGATGATGGAATTTTGCTTATCACTCTTTACCTTTGCTCACACTCAAACAATAATCGCACTATTCTGCCAATAGAATTATGACCAATAGGGAATACAAATAGTCCTCAATTTATTTTGTTCTTCAACTCATCCTCAAGGCATTCTACCCCTCTTTTCCATAAAACACACACAAGCCTCTCTTGAAACTCTCCCAAGTCTCTTACACAAAGTCTAGAAATCACCAACTTTGATTTCACTATTTATAGAGCATTCTTGATAATCACTACCTTGGTCGGCCATTAGGCATGAATTAGAACTTAAGGCATATCTCACATGAAGACACAACTCAATACAATATTCATAGGCTGGCCATAACATCTATAGTTCACCCTTAAGTAGCTACAACTTTTAATAAGACCTTTGTAGCTCTTATAGGTTTCATGAAGACCTATTCACCCATTTAGCACACCCTCAAGAAAAAACAAGAAAATAGGACCACTTTAAAATACATGGGTCCACTCCTTATATCCCCTTGACATCCTCAAATGATCACAATCATCTTAGCTCATTTCTGCATATGCTCAAACAACTCAAATAGAAACCTTATACACAAGAACACCATTACCCAACATACTATCAACTTCTTAAGCATTATTCATATTCAAGATAGATCAAACACACCTCCAAAATACTCA
>JARHVA010005126.1:957500-960000 GCA_037957365.1 Torreya grandis | reverse complement strand
CTGTAAGTCCATAGATGATAATTTTGGTTGTACAGATGTGTATCAATATAGAAAAGCTCGAGCAAGAAAGAAAATAGAAATAGATAAGTGTGCCTGTAAGCCTCAGTTTTATAGAAAATCAAAACCAAAGAAAGCTTGGTTGAAAGAAAAAGCTAGAATGCCATTTCAGAAGAAAAATATTTTTAGAAAAAGAAAATATGGCTATTAGAAAAAGACTATCCAATGTTTCCTTTGTAAAGGAAATCATTATGCTAATAAATATCCTTAGAAATCAGAAAATTCTAAGAAAGTAAATTTCTTAGAAAGTCATCAGATTAATGAAGATGAGTATGTATATATTACAGATAATGAAGCTGAATTTGAATCAGATATAGGATATGAGTCTGATAGTGAATATGACATAAATATGGTACAAGAAGAGAACAGTTTTGAGATAGAATCTTCAGATTTTTATTCAGAAATTGGTTTTCAGATTAATATGCAGTCTAGTCAGTTTTCAGATAGTTTAAGTCTGTCACAGCAGTTACAAAATTTGAAAGAGAAGTATGATAGTTTACCAGTATATATGTTTTCTGAGAAAATGTTTTTAGAACAGCAAGTCATGAATACAGAAAAAAGATACATGAATCAGCTTGAAAATCTTCAGCAACAGCAAAATATGCTTCAGCAACAATTTAGTAAACAAACTCTCTCCAAGGATAAAGGCAAAGAAATAGAAACAAATCTATTTCTAAATCCTCAAAATGCTGAGAGAAGGAAATGGCGTACCAAAAGAATAGCTACTCTTCAATCCTTTCTTAAAAGAGCCCAAACTGAATTAGAAGCATTAATGAGAGAAGAAGCTGAAGAAGATGAAGAAGAAAAAATATTTGAAGAAGAGTTAGTTCAAGTAGCTGACCAGATAGAAACCACTCATATGATGGATAGTAGTAATCATATAAATCAAATCTCAGTACATTCTACTACTAATCCAGTCGATGAAATTAGTATAAAATTTTTAGGTTTCAAAACATATAGTCTAGATGCTCTGCTTGATATAGGTGCTGATGCCTCCCTTGCAAGGTATCATGCAATTCCAGAAGATAAATGTATCCCAGATTTTGTCAGACTTACATTCAACACAAACACTATTATTTCAGAATTTTCTGCTCATATTCCTATTCTCTTAGGAAATACGGTATTTCATTTCAAAGTCATACATCATGAAATGCCTATGTTTGATCTCATGCTTGGATCTGATAATTTGCCCTGTTTTTATCCTATTACAATCCAATAGCATGAAATAATTCTAGCAGAAAAATACTCATTGTATAAAAAGATGAAATATGAATGTAAGGTGCCACAGAAAGAGAAAGCCAAAAAGGTAACTTCTTCCCAGTGGATCCAACAAAAGATAAATTTCTGTCAGGCAAAAATAGATCCTGTGCTTGCAAAAATTGTTAAGGATTGTTGTCCTGAACATCCTTTAGCCTTTCAGCATAGGAAAGTTCATATTTGTAGAATAGACTTAAAATTGGTTGCAGATCAGAATGGAAAGCCAGTAGAGCCCAAATTCAAAGCCCATCATTCTGGTATGTCACCTTCACTTAGGGATGAATGTTTTGCATAAATATAGGAGTTGAAAGCTCAAGGTCTCATTAGAGATTCGAACAGTCCATGGGGATGTGAAGCTTTCTATGTAAATAAAAGAAGTGAACAAGTTGGGGGAAAGAAAAGATTAGTCATTAATTACATTCCTCTAAATAAATATGAGATTCCTGTGCAACATCCAATTCCCTCCAAAGATGAAATTTTACACAGAATAACAGGAAACAAAGTCTATAGTAAATTTGATTTAAAATCAGGTTTCTAGCAGATTTAGGTACATGAAGCAGATAGGTACAAAACTGCGTTCATAACACCATTTGGTCAGTATGAATGGAATGTTCTTCCATTTGGATTAAAAACTGCACCCAGTATTTTCCAAAAAATGATGAATGAGATTTTTGCTCCCTATAGTAAATTCATTATTGTGTATATAGATGATATTCTGGTATTTAGCAGAACTCTAGCAAACCATTTGAGGCATTTAAATCAGTTTTATCAAGTTGTGTATGATAATGGTTTGGTTTTATCAACAAAGAAAATGGTTACATTTAAGGATGAAATTGATTTCTTAGGCATAACCATCAGATCAGGAGAAATTACCGTTCAGCCACATGTCTTGCAGAATATTTAGAATTTTCCTGATACTATCATTGATAAAACCATGTTGCAGCGATTTCTTGGTTGTGTAAATTATATTGCTGGTCACTATTATCAAATAGCTCAAGATAGGATTTTTCTAAATAAAAGATTGTCAAAATCTCCACCTCCATGGAATGAAGAAATGACTAATGCTATTAAAAGGATTAAAGAGAAATGTTCTAATTTGCCTCCATTACAGCTTCCAGGTCAAGGTAAAAGAATCATAGAGACAGATGCTTCTGATCTCTATTGGGGCGTTGTTCTCAAAGAAAGA
>JARHVA010005126.1:887500-952500 GCA_037957365.1 Torreya grandis | reverse complement strand
AGTAAGAAAAAAGGGCATCTTATCCTTGAACCTTCATCTATGATGCTTCGTTCTCATAAAAAAGAGGGCAAAGGAGGAACATGATTTAGTTGGATAAGCTTCTTTGGTATGTTTTGTAGTTGTTGGTCTTGGTGCATCTTTGTTGATGATGCGATCATGCTTGCCCTGGGATTAATTTTTATGATCAATGATACGTTTTCTCTTGTTTGGTTATAATTTTTGTTCTTTTATTTAAGAGCAAGGGACCCACCAAACTTGATATCTATCCAAGAAAAAATACTATATAATTATATTAATTTTTAACTTAAGGTTAAATTATGATATTTGGTGAATATATATATCACACGAATCCCATGAATCCCATAGAAATATGGTTACAAACAAAATGTGTAATAATGATTGAAAAAAAATCTTGCATATATTTAATAAATTTAAAAATATAAATTAAGCAGATCCTTTATGACTTGGTAGCTGATTTTACGTAGTCTTTTTTATCTTTGTTTTCTTATTTCTTTGTTTTCATATAGTATTCTCCTCTCTCTTTTTTTTAGATCTTTACAGGGCTATTATTGGGCCCCCAGCGTACAAAGTAAAAGTTTCACAATGCCCAACATAAAGCCAACCAAAAGCAAAAACAACAATGAAAAACCACCAAGGGCCAAGGCAAAGAGCAATCAAAGGGCCCCACCTGAGATCCAGCATTACAACAGTAAGCCACAAAACCCAAAAACCTAGACATACCAAAAAATTAAAAAACTAGCAAAGACACAAAACCACCAACTTAAACTACAGCACCGATAATGCCTTCCTTGTCTGAATTCGACAACAACACCAAATCACAATCACCCCTAGCGTGATCCTCCTTCCAGGCCACAACTGCTTCCTTAATCGAGTCTAGTCGCTCGATACCCCAGATGAGGATGGCCCAGACAACATTGTTGCCTCCATCGATCCAGGTCAGCAACCTCCACCAACACTAAATTATACCAGGATGGTGCTTCCATCACTGCTTGCATCACCCATCTGACCAAATTCCTCACTACCTCTACTCTCTTCTACTCATGCCTGTGACTGCATAGTTGCATCAACTCCGGGATGGGAGTCTTCATCTACGACATGGCCGGTATTGAGACAAATTTACCTATCTTCATGTTTGGTAAAATGACCTTCTTGTGGAGATCCTTCACGAAATTAAGGAGAATCATGAATCTAGATTTCAAAGCTCGAAATATAGAGTTTGGGACTACTCCAAGGCCATTCCGCCCTGAGAATGGCAAAGATGGGAGTGGACTCAAGTCATGCAAGAGGATTTTCTTGACTAGGCCACTGCAACATTTAGGGCGGACACAGAATGCAACCACCTTCACCACATCCTCCACGTCAGAGATTAAGAACATGAGATTTGAGGCAAAGATGGCTGCCACTTCTGAGTTCACCCTGCTCTTGATCCCCTTAACCAGGAACTCTAGCCCCAAAACATCTGCTATCACTTCATGCATTTCCTCAAAAGGCAGCCAAAAGATATGCCAAAGATGGGCATGAGAGATTGGTCCCTCAAAGGCCATCTCTTGCGCCTCACTAACCCCATAGATGCATGTAGTGGCAAGCGTAATGTCATTTGGGCTCTCCATTGCAAGCACCGCCGAACACAACACAACATTCCTGAATGCCACCCGTGCACATACACCCTGAAACACGACAACAGTGGATTAAATGTAGCATGAGGGAAGCCTCTAGGTTCCCTCATGCCACAGGGAGCCATCATGCACCCCAATTAAAATGCCATCCTCCATAAATGCCTTCCACCTCCCAGATCACTTCACACACATCCCTGGCATGCAATTATTAAATGAGGCAAGTGAAGGCAATCCCAAAGCGTAAGCAACCACATCACTCCATTAAAAGCTCCGCTAACTAAAATAGCCATTTTGTAATGCTTTGTATAACAAAGCAATACAAAAAGATTTTCGAACGATTATCAACCAAGTTCAATCGATGAAGCTAAAGGGAAGTCCTCCCAAGTTTCCTTGATATTATCCATTTTGCATACCTCTGATTGATCAATGCCACAGTTTGCTAGAAAGTCCGCAGCCGTATTCACCTCCCGAAAGCAATGCTGCCACTTAACTACAAAGAAGGCTTCCAAGTTTCGACATGTATTCTTTAAGATATTCTCAAGATGCCACGATTTAGCCTCTCTTTTATCCAAGGCTGTGAGGATAACTTGTGAATCGCCTTCCACAATCAGTTTCGGAATCCCACATTGGATGGCCAATTCAACTCCGCTCGCCAAAGCTTGAGCCTCCACTTCATTATTAGACCCATCCTTGATTTTCTTAGATAAGGCTTTGATCATTGATCAACAGCAGTCACGAATAATGCAGCCCACCCCAGAGGTGCCAAGTTTACCATGTGCTGCACCATCAAAATTAAGTTTAAACCACCCTGGTGGAGGGGGAGACCATTCCTACTTTCTACTTTTGGCCTTATTACCGATGACGATTGACCCATTAACGGGGGATTCTCCTCTCTTTTTTAAGGTGTCTTTTTTTTAAGGTTTAATGTTGTTAATTTTTATTGTTCGTAGTTATTGAGAGGATCTGGACCTTCCGATTGTACCCTACTGATTTCCTGATTTAGATCCATTTATTCATATTACAAACAGTCTTATTTGCAGCAGATGTGCCATTAGCGCTTTTTCTTAATTTTGGGATTAAAAAATTAGGCCTCTGGTGTCTTATCCATCCACATTGTCCAGCATTTGGTTTTGTACATTAAATTCAATTCTGCACGATTGTATTTGTTATGTGAGCCACTTTAGTGTGCGCATTTTCTGATATGGCCACTGATTGTGCAATTCAATTCATATTTGACTTTCTCTTAAGCAACTTAATTTGTTGCTTTCAATGTGGTGCTCTATTCAATGAAATTCATCTGGGTGAGCTATCATGCTCATGGAATGGGATTTTAAACTTGGGTCTCTCAATGTTCATAAGAACATGATTTTTAATAACTTTACCTACACACTAAAAATACAGCTTGTTTTATTTGATTGAAAGGGAAATATTCAGATCTTTAGGAGTGATTTTTGTATCTGTTGAGCTCGAATAAATTGAACTACTTCAACTTGATATTAAGGAATGAGGGGTATTTATTCCATCAAATTCTTCTTGGACCCAACTTCAACCCAAAAAAAATACAGCTTTAACAATCATACAATAAATAAAAAATCCAATAACAACCCAATCCTTCATCAATCAAATCATGAAGGTGGATAAGTACTAGAAGATATTCTTGCTGTGCCTGCCCATTATTTCAGATAATGATGCTCAGGAAGCTCATTAATATTGACTTGTTATATTAAAGTTTGAACCAATGGAAACTAACTCTCTCCTTTGCCTTTTTAGCTATGTTAGTAGTTGTTCACAGCTATGTAATTTAAGTATTGAGCAGTTAGTCAGCGCTGTATTTCTTCGACTGGCAACATGTAAACTAGTTTTGATTTTGAAGACCTTTTAGAATCATCTCTCTTTATATCAACATACTTTTAAAAAACCCAAATTTTGGTAGTTAATGCTGGAGTCTGGATTCTTGGTAACCTATATAAAGGAAAGCAAATCAGCCCATTAGACATCAATGCATTTCTCTCTTCTTTTGCTTCTGATTTGAAGATTGCTCAAACCTGGAAATGGTCTTTATTTGGTTTGTAACACTTTTAGTTATTTGTTTGTGGTTTGAAGCCAATGCAACCTACAATGGACTTGGCCAGAAGCCTCCAATGGGGTATGTTTTTCCTTGGCCTATACCTAAGAAAAAAAATCTATTGTTTGTTTTTAGTTTTTTTTTTAAGAAGAGGAAAAACTAAACATAGGAACGAATTAGATCATTGATGTGAAATTTTCTCTGTTTCTCATAGCCATCCAATGGAGTGAACTCCACTAATGAATAATGGAAAACCCATGGAATTCCCCATCTACCCTCCATGCATTTCCTAGTCATCAAGTGGATGTAAAGTTATTGCATATTTAGGAGAAGTTCCAATCAATAGATAAGCAGATGTTTTGAGGAGGATAGTGTGTCTTAGAATAGTTAAAGACTAGGTTGTTTTAGGAAGAATGGTAATGGACAATCAATTTAACCATAAATCCAGACTAATTCATCTGTGCTGATTGTTTTCTGCTTTCAGATGGAATGGTGTGTACCATTTCTTTTGCAAAGGTATTAATGAAGACATCATTCGCGAATCAGGTAACTTACAATTTTTGTTTGTCATGACTCAATTTTTGTATGCTAGAATGCTTTTGGGGTTGTTAATATCCAGAATATAGGGCTTCAGAACATGAAGTTTGCATTACAATTGATCATCTGTTAAATATTAGCATGAAATTATAAATTTCATCAGCAAAAATTTATCGTGTATATGCTAGTGCATTTGAACATCAAGCTTAATAGAAAATATAGGTCTTGTTGGTTGGGAATGTAGTCTCATCCATGTTCAAGTTTGATAACCTGATGCAGTGAAGCTTAGAATTAAATCTTCAATATTGGTACATTGTAAATTCTCATAATACAGCTGATGCACTGGTTTCCACTGGATTATCCAAGCTGGGATATGAATATGTCAATATAGGTAAGAGATAACCCCCTTCTTCTTTTTGTGGATATATGAATAGTATTTGTTCCCCCTTAATTCGATGGATTTATACTGATGTTAATCTGGTTTATCAATGGATTGCCAGATGATTGTTGGGGTGAGAAACACCGAGATGCTCAGGTATCGGTATAACTAAGTCAATAAATACGCTGAGAATCAGATAATTATGATTTTTAGATTGTAGCAATACTTTAGAATTGTTAATGAACTTAACTCATAATCCTCTTCATAGCTAGGTTTCACTGATGCACATTCTGTACAGTGTATAATTATTACGAATCAATTATGAGTTACACTTGCGGCATAATATTTCTGATTACTGAAAGCGAGATTTCAGACAAACTCAGAACCTTATAAATTGGCAGGGAGATCTTCTAGCTAAAGCTAAAACATTTCCTTCTGGCATAAAGGCTTTGGCGGACCATGCTCATTCTAAGGGACTCAAACTTGGAATATATGCTGATGCATGGTGAGCAGATTATGCTAGGAATCCGGATCAATCAAAGCCCTTCTATCCTTGGACTTATTACAACATTTATACCAAAATCCTGTTTACTAATGTTGATGTCGGGTTTCTTTTGCCAGATCCAAACATGCTCCGGGAGAAAGAAAGGTTCCATTGGACATGAGCAACAAGATGCCAACACATTTGCTTCATGGGTAACCTACTTTTAATACCAGTCTTTCATTTATTGAGCAGATTGTTCTCTACTTCGGATGAATCTACCCTGTCCTTGAAGTAAAATGCAGAAGACTTATAATTACATTCTTGGATGAAGCTTTAATGTAACATAATGAGAAAACAGATTGGTCTTAATCTTATCACTGTTGGAATGCTAAAGGCTAACTGGTGTTTGATAAATGAGCAGGGAGTTGACTACTTGAAATATGATAGTTGCTACATTCCTGAGTTTAATAACCTTGTGAGAGGTACATCACATTTGTGCCATGCCCTTTCTATCAATAAGTTCTCCACATGCGGATTTGGCGATTGATTTAACAAATTGTCTTGAATTTGTTTTAAAATAAGTAGGTTCCAAAAAATGAGTGAGGCTCTAATAAAGACAGGCCTTCCTATTTTCTTTTCCACTAGTATCTGGTAAGAAGGGTTTGCAAACTTTAATCTCTATATTACTGAATAAACTAGGGCACCCACATGCTTCGTTGAGTATCACTGAGAATATTGCTAACCCTTTTTATTTTGATGGGCAGGTATGATCAACAAGATTATATTAATGCAGGGCCCAAGTTTGCAAACAGTGGGAGAACTACTGATGATGACTATCGGTTTATAGATCCATTTGTTGGTTCATGGACCAGCTAGGACTCGAACCTAGGACCTTCCATATGCTAATGGGGTGCTCTACCACTGAGCTACTGGCCCCTCTTGGGCCAGTCCATCTTCGGTCCGAGTGTGGCTTAACACCAACACCGCCCCTTAAGCCACACCTCTTGTGTGCTTGGGGCTCCTAGCCTGAACCTGGCTCTGATACCATGTTGGTTCATGGACCAGCTAGGACTCGAACCTAGGACCTTCCATATGCTGCTGGAGTGCTCTACCACTGAGCTACTGGCCCCTCTTGGGCCAGTCCATCTTCAGTCCGAGTGTGGCTTAACACCAACACCATTTAACAAGTAATATACTAGATAATATTCATGGACGGTACATTATTTTCCAAAGGATGGGGTTGAGAAAATATAAATTTATACATAATTATTTCCTATCTTGCAGTATTGTAAATGTAGCTGACGAAAATGATCAGTTGGCAGCTTACGCGGGTTCTAGCCGTGGATGGAATGGTAGTTTCATTGCTCCATTCATATGATATTGCGGTTAATTTACATTCTGAATTCCAAACTCGGTATATTCGATATTTATTTTTGGTTGCATTGTCCAAACCAGATCCTGATGTATTGCTGGTTGGAAACGGCGGGATGACCACTGAGGAATACAGGTCACATTTCAGCATATGGGCTTTAATGAAGGTGACAAACACATGATGCTTCTGAATGTTTAAATGGCTACTAACTGAAGTGGGTTCTTTGGCAAAAGATAGATGTTTGGCATTTTGGTTAAGGATCCATATCTATAGCCCTCCTGAAAAGTTGAAAACCTTGGTGTCTCTAGACCACACAAACATGCTCACGTCCATACAAGCACCATACTAGTGAAATTAGACCTTGACAAAAACCCCTATTATGTCTTCTGTTTATGGTTTCGTATCTGTCTTGCAGGCACCCTTGCTGATTACCACTGACATCAGGAATGCAAGTAAAGAAACTCTAGAGATTCTGGGCAACAAAGAAGTCATTGATGTCAATCAAGATTGGTTGTATGAGTTATCTTGAAATCGAACTATTTCAGTATATAACTTCTAGACAGGGTTTTGATCTTCATCCCCATTTCTTTTTGGGTGTGCTCAGATTCGTTAGGAGTTCAGGGGAAGAAAGTAAGCAAGCAAGGGGACCTTGAGGTACGAGATTTTTTTGTCGGTCGATGATCTAATAAAGTATAGACTTAATTCAACCAGTACTACCGAACTTTTTTTCTTTTGTATTTCATGTAATGCAACCTTTGCTGCAAAAATACTGAGGTTTTGTATGTATAATCTGTGTGCATTTGACCGATTGTAGGTGTGGGCAGGGCCACTGCCCAACAAAAGAGTGACTGTAGTGTTGTGGAACAGAAGTAATTCTACAGCTTCTATCACTGCCAAATGGGAAGACATTGATCTTTCATCCAAGGCTAGTGTTCAAGCTAGAGACTTGTGGGCTGTAAGACTCCCACTACTTCTCCTGTGTTATGTTCTTTAAGAGTCGTATTGGCACATATCGCTCTGTGTATAAATAGGACTATACACTATTTTTAGGCTTCTCATAAACTTATGTTCATGGCTTTTATTTTACTCTGTTTGTGTGTCCATTTGATATTGCAGCATTCATACCTTCCAACAAGCATCCAGGGAAGCCTCTCATCAAATGTTGATTCACATGCTTGCAAAATGTATATTTTAACATGAACGCCTGCCTAAACTATGCAACATAAGTTTGAAGCTGAATCGAAGCTGAATAAAGGTTGCTTGGATTTGGTCTTTGATTTAACACACAATCTAGTATATATTGAGATTCAAAAGTTTAACAGGATTTCAATTCTGTAATTTATCATGTCATTTTTTTTTTCCTGCCATTTACAACCAATCTATAAGAAGCAAATAGGCTATCATGCCTGAGCATTCACCTAAGGAACTAAATTTAATTATTTCATTCTTATTTTCCTATTGTAATTATATTCAATCATTTTTCAAGGTAGATACCATGATAATGCAAATATTATAAGACATCTTGGAGAATAATTATTCCCTCACTCTTCTGGAGTTTTCTCATCTTGAGTTTCTCGAGGGTAACTTGTGTGTCTCTTCTGATGCTTGTGACTTCAGTTATGCATATCTTGCATGTGTGTATTTAAGTTCTTTGCAGTCCAGCATTCTTTCATTTTAGTTTATTGCACCATAAATGTCTATTTTGGGTAACAAAACAGCAAGCATTAACAAGAAGTCTGTTAGATATAGTACATGATTCATATTTGATGAATTTGTAGTAGAATTTCCACACGATTACGGATCAAGAAAATGAAAAAATGTTAATTACACATCTTCGAAATTACCATCATGCTGCAGGTACTTATTGAATTACCCATATGATCCTCCTTTACTATGGAGTGCTTTTAATCAAAAGAAAGAACGACTATATATCTGGTTAGACCATCACAAAAAAATCTATAACAGAGTATTGATAAAGTGGAAATTTAACTCTGAAGTATCTAAGAAACTTCTAATAACCATGATTGTAAGAAACATTTTAGACCAGTGAACATTACATTCACACATAGTATTTGATCTTATATTTACCAGATAGAAAATGATATAAGATGTAACTCAGAAATATAAAGACAAGCCATGAGATCACTTTGTGCTGGCAACTCAGTCCTCAACATCACATATGTTTAGGTTGGTCTTAGTTTAAAGTTTAGCTTAACCTTGGACATTTAGGTTCAGCAATCATCACATCGTTAACCTTGTATTAAGGCATAAAGGTAGAGAAGAACTAGTCGAAGGTGACCAATACTTCAAGAGGAAGCATTTGCGCGCCAAAACCTGTTTTAAAGTATATGACCAAATTACAATAAAGTCTTCAAATACCCAAGGGAGGGAGAGGACTCAATAGTCGTGTGCTCTAACTTTGTACATACTTGGTACCTAAACCGTGCCACATCAACGCAAAAAATTGACGTTGATGGATAGCTTAGCATGTCGACTATTTGATTCTAGATTTTGAACATCTGACGTGGTAGTACAAACTCGTAGTTTCCATTGTCATGCAAGGGGTCATTATGGTGCTATTTTGAAGGTCCAATCGATTGGTGATTGTAACATCACCCACAAAAATCTAAGTGGGTGCCAAAAGTTGGGCATTTAAACTCCGATTGATAGCATGCAGCCCATGGAATGAATATGGCATTAATGTCTCGCCACCTTATAGTTATTACCCGCTGCCATGAATTCAATCTGTTGATCACCATGTTATTTGACACTGACCTTCTTGGACCTTTGTCCCCATCGGGCCATCACATTGCATGTGCACTATTGTTGAAGGGAAGAGGATATGGAGAGTTTGGGAGATGAGATGATTGGAAGAGCAATAGTTGTTGCATGATTGCTTGTCATCACTTGCCATCATTGTGTACACATGAGGTTTTTTATACCTCGTAAGGTCGTGACCCAAATTGTTTAAAATATGCTAATATGTCTTCAAACATTTGTTGAAAATTAAATAATTTTGTTTGTTTGTTTTCCATCAATCCTCCCATTCTTTAATTGTAGTTAATTTCAATGAAGTCGATCTGTGTAGCCGACCTTCACACACCTTCATCTCCCCATTCATCCCCATCGGTCCATCACATTGCATGTGCACTGCTATTAAAGGGAAGAGGAGATGGAGAGTTTGGGAGATGAGATCATTGGAAGAGCAACAATTGCTACATGACTGCTTGCCATCGGTTGCCATTACTACATATAGATGAGGTTTTCTATACCTCGTTAAGGCCACGACCCGAATCATTTAAAAAATGCTTATATGGCTTTGAATGTTTGTTGCAAATAAAATAATTTTGTTTGTTTGCTTGTCATCATTCCTCACATTCTTAAATTGTAGTTAATTTTGGTGTAGTCGATCTCTGAATCGTTCGGAATGAGTTATTTTCACTTACAAGTTTTAATGGCAGTTTAAGGTTTGAATCATTCACATTCATTTTGCCGACACTTGGCTTGTCGTCGTTGTTTTCAAGTGAGGTTTTTTATACCTCACTAAGGCTATGTCGCCACCCACCACTTCACAATCATTTTACCCATGTTTGGCTATTTCACCCTACAATGATGCCAAACACCTCCATACTCCTTGGCTTTTGCATCATCTCTTTACCTAGCCATATCCCCACCTACTTTGTAAGTGGTGTTTGCTTGGCTATTTTGTAGGTCTCAGTGCTTGCAGGTCAATTTTTTCATACCTCACTTAGGCTTGGAATGTTTGTTAAAAAATAAAGGATATTGTCAGTGTGTGAATCTTTCTGTGATTTCTCATAATGTAGTAATTGCAGTTCAATTCAATGTAGTCAATCTATGAATCATAGGGAATGAATACATCTTTACATGTGGTCTGAAATGAATGGTTTTTTTAGTATTATTATTTTAGATTTGTTTCTTTTGACATTATGATAAAGTGGTCTCAGAAAAAGTAATGGCCATTTGAAATTAACATGTCATAGGTGGATATTGTGATTTCATTAATGATATGGTTGCCTTAACTAATCTAAATATATTGTTTAATTGCAATTTGTTTTTCTATTTTTATAATTATTCCCAAAATTTATTTAATTAAAACTATTTTTTTTAACTAATAAAAGAAGGGTGAAGGTTTCCTCACCCTTTTAATTAATAGCATATAATATTAAAAAAACATTTTACTTTAACAATAACATTAAATACCAACTTAGGTAGAGATAAAAACACCCATCCTTAAATCTCATACATGAGATCCATACTGATAACCCCTCTATAGAAGCTACAAAATCTATAGAAGTTGTACTTTCGTAGCAAAAAACAAAACCAAACATAGGCTTATGCAAAGAATAAAAAACATAAGGAAAGACTCAATGAAATTCTAAAATTATCATCTCCAACCAACATAAAAACCACAATCTCTAAGGTTTCGGGAATTTGGCTTGATAAGTTTGATTGGCTCTTCTTCCCAAACAATACTGGAATTGGAGTGAAAACTTCTTTCCATATCCACCAACTTCCATTTCTAAAACTTTGAATCCTCATTCAAAGGTGAGAACATCATCCACTCTGTTGTGGGAAATCATAAAATTTTGTATTGAAATTTCAAACTAATCGATTTTTCATTTGTAGCCAATACTCACTGAAAGTAAAAAAGCAACCTTGCTAATGCAGGATGAAATGACAATATTTCACTACAATTTTAAAATAATCCAGGGAAAAAAACCATTCCAAACCCTACATATTGCTCCATCACCTCCCAAAAAAGCAAAAATAATAATGTTTACTTTATTTACTTTCATCCATTCTTTGCTTTATTACTTTTAACATTTCAATTTCAGCAAGTAGGTTAGTTTTTTTTTTCTTTTTATCAAAACATCAAAATCAATAAAAAAAAGCCTTGTCCAGATTGAGTACAAACACCAAAACCTTGATTTAAGTTCCAAAATAACATGTACTACATTTCAACACACCTTCCAAACAAGCTCTTACACTTATACATCATCATAATTTACTTCTTAGATGACACTCTCTAAGAGTCCTCTCATTCCTAGAACATATCCTTTTCCTAGAATTAAAGCCCTAGGTCTCAGAATTAACATTCAATTGGAAATCAACATTGAACTCAAGAGAGAAGTTATCCAATCCATGCCCATCCCCCATATTATCATTAACTCCCTCAATGCTCTAAATAAGCAAGAGTGGATTACCTATCCTCCCATTATCATATTACCCTAGATTCGAGGCCACCAATATGATGTTATCCAAGCCTAGTCATCCACTCTCCTTTCTCTTTTCTCCTCAAGACTATCCTCATCGTATATCATTCAATATGTGTATGGCATTGACAAGGTCTAGCCAACTCAATAGAGTCGACCATATTCCCTGAGTTGTTCAACTTGATCACAACCACTTTGCGATTCCTAACATTGACCAAGAGGATATCACTGAAATAAAGTGACCTTGGATTTTTCGTATCTTATCAACTCAAAAACTTCAATGAACATCTCAATACAACAAAACTATTTTTGTTCCATTATGAGCATCCCCTACCCCGAACTATCAAAAATCCCATTCTTCAGCCCAATAAACCCAATCCATATATTTGCCTACCCATCATCCATCCATTACATCAATCGTTTCAACTAGACCTCAAGAGGTCAATTACATAGGTTATCATGTCACTTTCCATGTGTACATGCCCATATCTAGATATAAATACATAATCATACTTACTAATAAAAATGAGCAAAGGGGTTGAAGGATTTTGAATTTTGAAGGGTGCAAGAAAGCAATGTTATAGAGTAAGGCAACATAAAATGGAAAAGGGAATGAGGGAATATTGGATTTAGTCAATATATACATGTTTTGGTGTGTGATTGCAAAAAATTATCCATATTTGAATTATTCAAATCCATTTTATAAATCCTTTTTGACATCTTCAAAATTGCATAACATTTTTCTATGTGACATGCACAATAATAATATGGTCTTGCCTTCTTTCTCTGCCTAGAATCCAAGCATTATTGTGTGGGGTGTTATTGTTAATGCCTTGATGCCGTACATTTTGAACGAAATGATTTGTGTGGAGAAACATAAGGTTTACTCTGAACTATAGAAAATATGTTATTTATTTATTAGTGAAAACACCCTAGGCCTAATGATACTATTTTATTCCCAAAGAAGAATATGTAAAATGAATCCTTCAAATCTTCAACAATGTTGGCCAATGTTCAAGTATTGGGTACAAATGTGATTGTAATTAATGGAAAATGCATCTACTTTTAATTTTAAAAATGTTTTGGATTTGGGCCTCATAACCCCAACTACCCTCTCAACTATTGGACCCCACTCAACTATTGGGTCCTCTCCCTTAATTTCTAAATTTATATCTAAAAGAGTTGAAAGTTCTCACCATTAACAATGTTGGAGAACTCTACAAACATGCTATTGAAATTGGGGATGTTTTCACATCAAAACTTGTGCTAAGGAAGGCAAGTCAAACTTAAGAAAGTGTAAATGCAACAATGCCAATTTTTACTTCTTATCTGTATTCATTGCACAATTCTTAGAGTCAACAAAATACTATAACCCAACTGGGCGACAAAAAATAAACACTAACTTGACAATAAGGGAAATTGAATGAGATAAGATAATGATAATAATATTATTGTCCACCAAAGGTTAAAATTGGTCTATGAGAATGAAAATTTACAATATAATGTAAGGAATAGGGAGTGCAATAACAACTTTAGCAAGTACAAAAACTAAAAAGAACATTCAACCAAGAAGATATGTGAAAATAAATGATATCCTTTGATGCCTTAGTGATCTCATCATATTTACAATCATATTATGTGGTTGCTTTCTACTTAATCTTGAAGAACAAAAAAGGTGAAAAAATAAGCATTTTCTAGGTGTAAAGCATTATAGAATTAAAATCTTTGGCCAAATGTTGGCAAAGATTAAACATCTCTCAAAAGAAGAGAGCCAAGCATTTTAGATCCTTATAAGCCATGAAGGTCTAGAGAGAGTTACAAGTTGTTAAATGGTAAAAAAAATCACCCCTAGTCCCATAATAAAGAGAACATCTAAATACAAAATGATCCTTAGTTTTAGGATCTAAAGAAATGTAGTGATTTATCTTAATGCGAAGATGGTGTGAGTGTCAATGGAACCCTCACATTGTAAGATAATTAGAACCAAACATTGTAGAGTAGGATTGTGAAACAAGTTAGTTTATGCATTTAAGACATAAAATAAATGAAAAAGCATAAATAACTTGCATGATAGGCCTAATCCCTCGAGGGGCATGGATCAATGGAGTCAAGAAACTTAGACAAGAAAACATGGATAATGTCTTCCCCAAGTGGCCCTCCTCTAAGATCGGTCCATTAATCATGTTTGTGCCCAAATTTGGTGCTCCAAGTCTTTGTTAATGTTGTATCACAAGTTTCTCCATACATCTCTCCTTGTGCCACTGGCTTTATCTATTGCTTTGATCAATTTGAATGGATGAGTCAATCTCTCTAGAGATATTTATGCATAGTTTTTCTACACCAAATTTTTTTTAATGGTTATGGTCATGGCACATGTATTTATAGTTTTTCAAAATGAAGAAATTGATTTGTGGTCCTCCATCCCAGGATCAAGATGGAGGGCCACAAATCCATTCAACTTTAGAGGGAGGGTAAGTGCACAAAGTTGGGGGACAAAAAGTGGTCTACCTGTGGACTTGATTTTTTTGAAACTTCAGAAGTCTGAACTTCTATAGATAATTTGAGATATCTACACTCTAAATTTGAAGATGGTGTAAGAACATAAAATGTAGCATTTTGAGTCTGGTTTTCAAAACACTATTTTTTAAAAAATGGTTAAGTATAACTTGATCAAACATATAAAATTTGAAGATGAACTCTTATTTTTTTAAGAAAACAGAGTAGATAGACAACCATGCAATGCACCACTTAGATAAGATCTTCTAGTTTGTGACCTATATTTTTTTATATTTTTTCAATGAATACTTTTTTTTATGAATTTTTCAAATAAATAGATCCTGAAAATTGACCAAAAAATGGATAGGCAACCGTGCAATGCCCCTAACTAAAAAAATAAAAATCATATTTATTTTTTTGAATGTGTGTAGAATTAGACCTAGTTTGTGACCATATAACTTATTTTGAACTTGGATCAACAAAAAATAAATTACATGAACATTTAAATGTGTGCATATTTATGACATGTAGTGGCCTAAAAAAAGAATAGTTAGAAATCAACATAGTTTGAAACCTTAAATTAGTCCAAAATTATAAAAATCATATTTTTGGAAAGAGAAGAGCGTTCTCATCGTGATGGTATTAATTTTTGAATTTTACCATTAAAATGCATAGTGTGTTTGATGATCAAAGTTGAATTTTATTGTTTTCTATCAAAACTCTCAAACGTAGCTATAAAGTGAAAGGTCCAAGCCCTTGGCTCGGGAATCCAAGCCATTCCTAAGCCAAAAGGCTTGGTGCTTGAATTAAAATTCAAATAACATGATCGTGCTAATAATCTAATCATGTTAGTAATGTGATTACGTTAATATATAATGCAATCACATTATTATAAAAGCAATAATGCAATCATGTTCTAGTTATTTTTCACAAAAAATTATTTAAATATGTACATGAATCCAATCTTGATTTGAAGATTATATTTACCACTTTAAGTGTGTATAAATTTACATTTATTTTCTTATATTTTAAATTTATTTTAGTAAATATATGAAATTAGGGTCACTTTGCATCTAATAGAGTTGGTCTCATAATTACACACCTTACGATGTAGAAAATATTTTTTCAAAATCCATTCTAATAAGTAATTAAACATTTTCAAGGTCTAAGTATTGAAACTAGAGATTTCATGGCATAACTTTTACAATTGATGTCCATTTTTGGTAAACATATAGTCATTTTTTAGGGTTTCGTGCCTTCTAAATTGCTTCCTAAAATTTTTAGAAGTCCCAAGTTTATCATAATTAAGTTTTCAAACCACTCACTTTAAACTTGATCCAAAGTGGTGTGATTGAGGTAGCATAGGTCACATTGATGACTTACACATATTAAACAACCACTTTGTGTTAATTTCACTTGTTCATCATCCTTACTTCATTCTTGATCACTTTTTACTCATCCCTAATGACCCCTAATCACTCTCTCATCATTTATCATTGTCCCTAATCACTCACTCATTGACCCTCACTGTCCCTAGTCATCTCTAATCACTCCCTTATCATCCATAATCACTCCTCCATTGACCTTCACTATACCTCATCATTCGTAATCACTCCCTCCTCATCCCTAATCACTCTTTCCTCATCCCTAATTACTTCCTCATTGTTTTTCATTATCCCTAATCATTACCTCATCATCCCTCTTCATCTCTAATAACTTCCTCATTGACCTTCATTGTCCCTCATCATCTCTAATCACTCCCTTATCATCCCTAATTACTCTTTCATTGACTATCACCATCCTTCATCATCCCTAATCACTCCCTTATTGACCCTCACCATCCCTCATCACTTTGTAATTGACTCTCACCATCCCTAATCACTCCCTCATTAACTGACGTAATTATATACTCTAAAGGTATCTTTGATTCCAATCATATGCTGTTTAATCCATTATAATAGAAATTAACTATTTTCTAGGACTTGTGTTTTCAATACCCATTCATGATAATCAATTTTATTACTAAATGAATTAGATAATCTTCCAAATTTATAGTCAAGTAACACAATTACTAACACAAAATAGAGTCTAAATTTTAGTCCATCAAATTATCTTTGTTGTGCAACTGACTATATTAAAATTTATTTAGTTCCACCTTTGGTAGCTTGGTTCAAAGGATAAAAATTAAACACATATCTATTGTATAATTTTCTAATTCTGAGAATATTTGAATCTATGCAAAGTTATTTAGTGTTTCCCATTCTTTTATGACTTGAATCTTGTTCATGTTCACACATACACTCCTTTGAGTGTAATGTAACCTAAAAAAATTATCTCTTACATGAAAAATGAACATGTATTCATGTTATTATAAAAATGTATTACTGAAAAATGTGAAACCCTAGTTCAACATGGTGTAGATGTTCATCCCATGTGTTCTAAAACTTAGGATGTCATCAAGGTAGATTCAAAAAATGACATGTTTAAAGGGCATGAGGATGTCATTTAACATCTCAATGAATGTATTCAATACATGAGTTAACCTAAAATGCATAACCAACTAGTTAAGAAATCATTCCTTTGTTTTTAAGACTATTTTACAAATTTCTAGAGGTTCAACATGAATATGATGATACCCAAACTTAAGATCAATTTTGAAAATGACTTCTACACAATGGATATGGCATAAAAATGACTTAATATTTATATGAGGATAATAGTTCTTCAATTTAATCTTTCTAATATTTTTTAATTGATTCACAACCTCATGTCCCATCCTTCATTGGTGCAAGTGAAATTAGGATTTTGCAAGGCAATGATTTGGGCATGATGTCTCCATTATCCATTATTTCATGGATCTATTACTTGATCTATTCATTCTCAAAAAATGATATGTTATATAAAGAGGTTTGAGGTAGAGGTAGTTAAGGGATCAAATCAATAATATTATTTAGTGTACAGTATGTAGGAACTTATTTAGGTGACTAAAAGATATCCTTTTGTTCAACTAGTTTATGGTTCAATTAATTTTGTTTTTGTTATTGTTGGACAAACCACACTATGATATGGTGCCATAAGGATGTTATTAAATGACTTCTTATCATCAAGAATATACTTCTTAGTAGAACTAACAAGATTCTTGCACTTCCTAGCACTAATGACTAAAATCTTATAAACTAACTATGATATAGGGTATTTCAAATCATGACAATCTATCACAACATTTCAAGGATTTACTTCATAGGCTACATATCAATGGTAAATATATGGTTGACCACATGTAAAACATCACATACCTCTAATTTTGAGATGTCACAAAGGATTACATCTTTAAAAAGTTTCATTTTGTACACCAAGTGACATTACTAGGTGATTCGTTTCTCAAGGCCTACACTAGACCATACACTAGCGTATGGTTATGGATGATGCATTTATTTCAAGTTTAATTTTTGAAAATATGCTTTAAGAGAAATTAAATTCTTCTAATTTCCATTGGAAATGTTGAAGTGTATTGGTTCACCATTGATCTACATTTGTTAATGAAATAATATTTTTAATTCATATAATTTCTTGTTGGGGGAAGTAGAGATATTTTTAGTATTGACCATATCATTGGATTCATAATTTTTTTTATCTACTTACCTTTTTATAGTACTAGATAATTTGTACCCACTTCTTGAGTTGTGCAAGTAGAGAGCTCATAGTGTGACACTCTCCATTGAAGTGAATATTGAAGTTATAAATTAAGCACCACTTTCCAATCTTGGACTACTGGTATGATGACTCAATAAATATACATACAAATAGAAGGCATTCAATGTAATTATTTAGATCATAAAATGTCCTCATATGGATATCAATTGATTGGTTTCAGGAAATCACATAGCTTGGTGATCCTCATATTTACTACCCATTTTTTGTGCTATGGTGGTTTTACTTGCTTCTCTTTTTACATCATTTCTAATAGGCCCATATTTTTTCATAGGTGCTAAATATTTATGTTTCAAATTTGTCTCCACATCATTTTGATCACTATGTCTTATATTTTATTCTAGCTCTCAACTCTCCACTTGTAGTTCCTAGCATTGTTAAATCCAAACAAAATACCACCATTAAGGTATTGGATGGAGTTATTAAGGATGAGGAGGGATGAGGATGGATTGAGTAGAGATGATGAGGGAGTCATTAGGGATTATGAGGGTTAATGAGGATCAACGAGGGAGTGATTAGGGAGGATGAGGGATGGTGAGGGCTAATGAGGGAGTGATTAAGGACAATGTTAGATGAGGAAGGAATGATTAGAGATGATGAAGTAGTGATTAGGGATGATGAGGGATAGTGAGAGTCAACAAGGGAATGATTAGGATGATGAGGGAGCGATTATAAATGATGAGGAATGATGAGGGTTAATAAGGGAGTGATTAGAGACGATGAAGGATGAGGAGGGAGTGATTAGGGATGATGAAGGATGAAGAAATAATTATTAGGGATGATAAGGGAGTGATTAGAAATGATGAGGGCATGATTAAAGATGATGAGGGATGGTGAGGGTTAATGAAGAAGTGATTAGGGATGATGAAGGATGATGATAGTGTGATTAGGGATGTTGAGGGATAGTGAGGGTCAATAAGGGAGTAGTCAGGGATGATGAGGGAGTGACTAGAGATGATGAGGGATAGTGAGGGTCAATGAGGGAGTGATTAGGGATAATGATGAATGAGGAGAGAGTGATTAGAGATGATAAGGAATGAGTATAAAGTGATCAAGGATGAGGGAGGGATGATGAATAAGTTAACTTAACACAAAGTGGTCGTTTCATGTGTGCAAGTCATCAATGTGACCTATGCTAATGCAATCACACAACTTTGAATTAAGTTCAAAGTGAGTGGTTTGAAAACTTTAATTTGGACAAATTTAGGACTCCTAGAAATGCTAGGAAGTAATTTGGGAGGCATAAAAATTCTAAAAAATGACTATATATTTACAAAAAATAGATATCAATTGCAAAAGTTATTCCATGAAATCCCTAAGTTAATACTTAGACCCTGAAAATGCCTAAGTACTGACCAGATTGGATTTTGAAAAATTATTTTCCACCTCATAAAGCGTGCAACTGTGAGACCAACTCTATATGATGAAGATTTACAACAATTTTTTATATTTACTAAACTAAATTTAAAGTATAAGGAAATAAATGTAACACTATAAATGTAAACTTATACTTAACATTTAGAGTGTATTAACACAATCGCATTATGGCTCAGTAATTACTGAGCCATAATTTAAATAACACGATCACATAATATCAATGTCTAATGGATGCCACCCCTATGATGATGTCATGGGTGATATCATGGCCTAGATATTTTGAATAATGAATTTCCAATAATAGATATTTATTAACTTTCCATGGATTTCTCACTTAAGCTCATAATTTGATTTGTTTTATTTAATGATTTTGCTTAGTCTTTTTATAATTCTTTGAAAATTGGTCATTTGTTTAATTAGAATGATCGAAAATTTCAATTTGTTTAGTTGCAATTTAACCGAAGTCAAAAAATAATTACCTTTATCTAAAATATAAATAAAAAAATCAATTAAAATCTCATCATTTGGATGTGAAAGTCCTCATCATCAAGAGAGTGGGTTTTAAGTCTTGTCAAACACTTTAACTCGAAGTTTGTGGCGGTGTTTTTTCAACCCAAACAAAAAATTTATAATGATGTGTTTAATTTAGATGCCTGAATATGTTTTGGAGAAATTTTAATATAAACTTGACAATAAAAACATTTTTAACCTAACAACAATTAAATCTAATTTTATTATTCTATATTTAATTAAACTTAATTACATATTTTATAAATAAATATAATATAAATTCGATCCAAAAAATAATCATCCTACAATTTTTCTTTTTGGATTGTGGATATACTCCCTCCCATTGATTTAGATCCATTTATTCATAACGGTCATATTTGATGTCTAAATTGATTAATCCAATACTGATTCCTTCAAAACGGCTTTCCGTATATGTTGGCGTTATTTGCAGCAGATGCGCCATTAGGGCTTTCCCGATATGGCCGCTGGTTGTGCAACTCAATACATATTTGACTTCCTTTTAAGCAATTTAATTTGTCAATATCAATGTGGTGCTCTATTCAGTGGAATTCATATGGACTGGGATTTTAAATTTGGGTTTCTCAATGTTCATAAAAACATTATTTTTAATAACCTTACCTACATACTGTTTGAGAAATATACAGGCAGTGGTTTTATTTTATTGAAAGGGAAACATTCAGATTTCTGGGAGTGATTTTTATATCTGTCGGGCCGAATAAATTGAACTACTTCAACTTAATATCAAGGAATGAGAGGTATCGTCTGGAACCCAACCTCAATCCAAAACAATACAGCTTTGATAATCATGCAGTTAATAAAAAGATTCAATAAGAACCCAATCTTTCATCACTCAAATCATGGAGGTGGATAAGTACTAGAAGATATTCTTGCTGTGCTTGCCCATTATTTCAGATAATGATGCTCAGGAAGCCCATTTATACTGACTTGTTATATTAAAGTTCTAAACCAATGGAAACAAACTCTCTCCTTTGCCTTTTTAATTGTTTTTGACAGCTGTGATTTATGTATTGAGCAGTTTAGTCAGTGCTGTATTTCTTGGGCTGGCAACGTGTAAACTAGTTTTGATTTTGAAGGCTTTTTAGAATCATCTCTCTTTATGCATCTCTTTATATCAATATGCTTTAAAAAACCCCAAATTTTGGTAGTTAATGCTGGAGTCTGAATTCTAGGTAACCTATATATAGGAAAGCAAATCAGCCCATTAGACCTCAACGCATTTCTCTCTCTTCGTTTGCCTCTGATTTGAAGATTGCTGAAACCTGAAAATGGTTTCTGTTTGGTTTGTAATACTTTTTGCTATTTGTTTGTGGTTTCAAGCCAATACAACCTACAATGGACTTGGCAAGAAGCCTTCAATGGGGTATGTTTTTCCATTCCCTATCCTAAGAAAAAAGTCTATAGTTTTATTATTTTTTATTTTTGGAAAGGAAAAACTAAACAAAGGAATGAATTAGATCATTGATGTGAAATTTTCTCTGTTTCTCATAACCATCCAGTGGACTGAACTCCACTAATGAATAATGGAAAATCCAAGGAATTCCCCATCTATCTTCCATGCATTTCCTAGTCATCAACTGGAACGTGAAGTTATTGCATATTTAGGAGAAGTTCCCTATCAATAGATAAGCATGAAGTTTTGAGGAGGATAGTGTGTCTTAGAATAGTTAAAGACTAGTTTGTTTTAGGAAGAATGGTAATACACAATCAATTCGACCATAAATCTAGACTAATTCATCTGTCGCTGATTGTCTTCTGCTTTCAGATGGAATGGTGTGTACCATTTCTTTTGCAAAGGTATTAATGAAGACATCACTCGCCAATCAGGTGACTTACAATTTTTGTTTGTTATGAATCAATTTTTGTATACTAGAATGCTTTTGAGTTTTGGGGTTGTTAATATCCAGAGTATAAGGCTTCAGAACATGAAGTTTGCATTACAATTGATCATCTGTTAAATATTAGCTTACAATTATCAATTTCAACCGCAAAAACTTCTCGTGTATATGCTAGTGCATTTGAACTTCATGTTTAATAGAAAATATAGGTCTTGTTGGTTGGGAATGTAGTCTCATCCATGTTCAAGTTTGATAACCTGATGCAGTGAAGCTTAGAATTAAATCTTCAATATTGGTACATTGTAAATTCTCATAATACAGCTGATGCACTGGTTTCCACTGGATTATCCAAGCTGGGATATGAATATGTCAATATAGGTAAGATATAACCCCCTTCTTCTTTTTGTGGATATATGAATAGTATTTGTTCCCCCTTAATTCGATGGATTTATACTAATGTTAATCTGGTTTATCAATGGATTGCCAGATGATTGTTGGGGTGAGAAACACCGAGATGCTCAGGTATCGTTATAAGTAAATCAATAAATACGCTGAGAATCAGATAATTATGATTTTTAGATTGTAGCAATACTTTAAAATTGTTAATGAACTTAAGTCATAATCCTCTTCATAGCTAGGTTTCACTGATGCACATCCTGTACAGTGTATAATTATTACGAATCAATTATGAGTTACACTTGCTGCTTAATATTTCTGATTACTGAAAGCGAGATTTCAGACAAACTCAGAACCTTCTTATAAATTGGCAGGGAAATCTTCTTGCTAAAGCTAAAACATTTCCTTCTGGCATAAAGGCTTTGGCGAACCATGCACATTCTAAGGGACTCAAACTTGGAATATATGCTGATGCAGGTGAGCAGATTATGCTAGGAATCCGGATCAATCAAAACCCTTCAATCCTTGATTCCTTTGACTGATTACAACATATATACCAAAATCCTGTTTACTAATGTTTATGTCGGGTTTCTTTTGCCAGATCCCAAACATGCTCCGGGAGCATGCAAGGTTCCATTGGACATGAGCAACAAGATGCCAACACATTTGCTTCATGGGTAACCTACTTTTAATGCCAGTCTTTCATTTATTGAGCAGATTGTTCTCTACTTTGGATGAATCTACCCTGTCCTTGAAGTAAAATGCAGAGGACTTATAATTACATTCTTGGATGAAGCTTTAATGTAACATAATGAGAAAACAGATTGGTCTTAATCTTATCACTGTTGGAATGCTAAAGGCTAACTGCTGTTTGATAAATGAGCAGGGAGTTGACTACTTGAAATATGATAGTTGCTACATTCCTGAGTTTAATAACCTTGTGAGAGGTACATCACATTTGTGCCATGCCCTTTCTATCAATAAGTTCTCCACATGCGGATTTGGCGATTGATTTAACAAATTGTCTTGAATTTGTTTTAAAATAAGTAGGTTCCAAAAAATGAGTGAGGCTCTAATAAAGACAGGCCTTCCTATTTTCTTTTCCACTAGTATCTGGTAAGAAGGGTTTGCAAACTTTAATCTCTATATTACTGAATAAACTAGGGCACCCACATGCTTCGTTGAGTATCACTGAGAATATTGCTAACCCTTTTTATTTTGATGGGCAGGTATGATCAACAAGATTATATTAATGCAGGGCCCAATATTGCAAACAGTTGGAGAACTACTGATGATGACTATCGGTTTATAGATCCATTTAACAAGTAATATACTAGATAATATTCATGGACGGTACATTATTTTCAAAAGGATGGGATTGAGAAAATATAAATTTATACATAATCATTTCCTATCTTGCAGTATTGTAAATGTAGCTGACCAAAATGATCAGTTGGCAGCTTACGCGGGTCCTAGCCGTGGATGGAATGGTAGTTTCATTGCTCCATTCATATGATATTGCGGTTAATTTACATTCTGAATTCCAAACTCAGTATATTGAATATTTTTTTTTGGTTGTATTGTCCAAACCAGATCATGATGTATTGCTGGTTGGAAACGGTGGGTTGACCACTGAGGAATACAGATCACATTTCAGCATATGGGCTTTAATGAAGGTAACAAACACATGATGCATCTGACTGTTTAAATGGCTACTAGCTGAAGTGGGTTCTTTGGCAAAAGATAGATTTTTGGCATTTTGGTGAAGGATCCATATCTATAGCCCTCCTGAAAAGTTGAAAACCTTGGTGTCTCTAGACCACACAAACATGCTCACATCCATACAAGCACCATACTAGTGAAATTAGACCTTGACAAAAACCCTTACTATGTCTTCTGTTTATGATTTCGTATCTGTGTCTCGCAGGCACCCTTGCTGATTACCACTGACATAAGGAATGCAAGTAAAGAAAGTCTAGAGATTCTGGGCAACAAAGAAGTCATTGATGTCAATCATGGTTGGTTGTATGATTTATCTTGAAATTGAGCTATTTTAGTATATAACTTCTAGACAGGGTTTTGATCTTCATCCCCGTTTCTTTTTGGGTGTGCTCAGATTCGTTAGGAGTTCAGGGGAAGAAAGTAAGCAAGCAAGGGGACCTTGAGGTACGAGATTTTTTTGTGGGTCGATGATCTAATAAAGTACAGACCTAATTCAACCAGTACTACCGACCTTTTTTTCTTTTGTATTTCATGTAATGCAACCTTTTGCTGCAAAAATATTGAGGTTTTGTATGTATAATCTGTGTACATTTGACCGATTGTAGGTGTGGGCAGGGCCACTGTCCAACAAAAGAGTGACTGTAGTATTGTGGAGCAGAAGTAATTCTACAGCTTCTATCACTGCCAAATGGAAAGACATTGGTCTTTCATCCAAGGCTAGTGTTCAAGCTAGAGACTTGTGGGCTGTAAGACTACCACTACTTCTCCTGTGTTATGTTCTTTAAGAGTAGTATTGGCACATATCGCTCTGTGTATAAATAGAACTAAACACTACTTTTAGGCTTCTCATAAACTTATGTTCATGGCTTTTATTTTACTCTGTTTGGGTGCCCATTTGATATTGCAGCATTCATTCCTTCCAACAAGGTTGCAGGGAAGCCTCTCATCAAATGTTGATTCACATGCTTGCAAAATGTATATTTTAACATGAATGTCTGCCTAAACTATGCAACATAAGTTTGCAGCTGAATAAAGGTTGCTTTGATTTGGTCTTTGATGTAACACACAATCTAGCATATATTGAGATTCAAAAGTTCAATAAAATTTCAATTCTGTAATTTATCATGTTATAATTTTTTTAACTGCCATTTACAACCAATCTATAAGAAGCAAGTAGGTTATTATGCCTGAGCATTCACCTAAGAAACTATATATAATTATTTCATTATTTTTTCCTATTCTAATTATATTCAACCATTTTTCAAGGCAGATATCGATAATGCAAATATTAAAAGGCATCTTGGAAAACTATGATCCCTTCACTCTTCTGGAGTTTTCTCGTCTTGAATTTCTCAAGGGTAACTTGCGTCTCTCTTTGTGACGTCAGTTTTGCTTATCTTGCATGTGTGTATTTAAGTTCTTTGCAGTCCAACATTCTTTCAATTCAGTTTATTGCACCATAAATGTCTATTTTGTGTAACAAAACAGCAAGCATTAACAAGAAGTCTGTTAGATATAGTACATGATTCATATTTGATGAATTTGTGGTAAAATTTCCACAAGGTTACGGATCAAGAAAATTAAAAAAATGTTAATTACACATGTTAGAAATTACCATGATGCTGCAGGTACTTCTTGAATTCCCCATATGGTCCTTTTTTACTATGGAGTGCTCTTAATCAAAAGAAAGAACGAGTTTCTGGTTTGGCCATCACAAAACAAACTATAACAGGGCAGTGATAAAATGGAAATTTAACTCTAAAGTATATCCATCATTGTAAGAAACATTTTAATGTTCACGCAAAGTATTTGATCTTATATTTATGAGATAGAAGATGATATCAGATGTAATTCAGAAATATAAAGGCAATCCATGAGGTCACTTTGTGCTGCAGCTAAGCCCTCAACATCACATATGCTTAGGTTGGTCTTAGTGTAAAGTTTAGCAATTATCACATGGTATTAAGGCATAAAGGTAGAGGACTAGTCGAAGGTGACCAATACTTCAAGAGGAAGCATTTGCGCGCCAAAAACTGTTGTAAAGTATATGACCAAATTACAATGAAGTCTTCAAATATCAAAGTAATCGCTGAACTTTATCTACAGAAAGTTGAAAGTCCTCACCGTTAACAATGTTGGAGACCACTATAAACATGCTATTGAAATTGAGGATGTTTTCACATCAAAACTTGTGCTAAGGATGGCAACCCAAATGCAATAGTGCCAATTTTGACTTTTTATCTGTGTCCACAAAATTCTCCAACCCAACTTGGCACCAAAGAAGAAATGATGATGATGATGATGATGATGATGATGATGATGATGATGATGATGATGATGATGATGATGATGATGATGATGATGATGATGATGATGATGATGATGATGATGATGATGATGATGATGATGATGATGATGATGATGATGATGATGATGATGATGATGATGATTGGTTTATGGAATTGAAAAATTACAATATAAAGTAAGGAATAGGGAGTGTAATAGCAATTTTAGTAAGTCCGAAAATTAAAAAGAACATTTAATCAAAAAGATATGTGAAAATAAATGATGTCTTTTATGTCTCAGTGATCTCATCATATTTACAGTCTTATTATGTGGTCGCTTCCTATTCAAACTTGAAGAAGAAAAAAGGTGAAAAAAGAAGTAATCTTTTTGGTGTAAAGCATTATAGAAGTAAAATCTCTGCCCAAATCTTGGTGCATATTAATCGTCTCTCAAAAGAAGTGAGCCAAATATCTTTGATCCTTATAAACCATAAAAGTTTAGAGAGAGTAATACGAGTCATTGAATAAGTGAAAGAATTGCCTCCTAATCTTATAGTAAAAAGAACATCTAAATACAAAATGATACTCAATGTCTGGCTTCAAAAAATAAATATAACAAATAAAATGTTCCTAAAGAATATAATAATTTGTCTCAATAAAAAAATGGTGCGAATAAATTGAATTGTGTCAATTAAATTCTCATACTACAAAATAATTAAAACCAAATTTAACTTAAAAATTAAAGAATCTACCTCAAAAATGAAGATATATATTATAATAATATTAAAACGTTGAAAAAAGGCTCACAAAACTCTAATCATTTAAGATAAGAAGGACAACTTGTATAGGTCCAGTAAACTCTCGAATGAAGCATATCACATCTGATAAACTCTCTTAGAGCAACCAAAAATTCCTAGCAAAGATGAAATGTGCTAGGTTTCAAAATTATATTCACATAGTTGTCACTAATAGGAGACCAAAATGAAAAGTAGCATAGATTGTATATGGATCGAGGAAAGACCTCTTCATTTCAATCTAGAAAACATGAGTTGGAAGAACTTGCTTTTTCTAAAATACCATTAGGGGCCTTTCGTCAGCCTTCACCATTGAATAACTTGAAAATAATATGTTGATGTTTGGTATATATTTTTGTATATAAATAAGCGATTGAAAAGGAATGATAATAATAAATAAGAGTTATAGTATTTGTATTTATATTTTATTGGATATTTGCCATAATTATTGTATCATATTTCTTTATGACTTATTCACGATATAATTTATTGGATTTTATTAGGTTTATATCAATGTTTAACGTTTTATTTTTTATAAGGTTGGTTATACCTTTGGATTTAATTATTTTCAGATTATTCATTTGATGGGATATATATTAAACCCTGGAATTAAATAGTTGGTACTTTCATGTTGAATTTGCATCATTTAATGCTTTATCAATATGTAAAAGTGTTAAACAACTTATACTTTAATCCCAATCAACATAAATAAATTGACGATTTAAACTTTACCTAAAATAAAACATCTTACCATCATTTCATCATCATATATTTTGATTAACTACCTTGATTATATTCTGGACAACTCCAATATACATATTTATCTTTAAAATAATATATAGAAATCATCTTAAAACTGTCCTACTTGTAAATATCTTGTTAAGCTTCATAAATTCTGAAGGTATATCAACTTCCAAGTTCATTTTTCCTTGATCACTCTTATGATGTTTAGCTATGTAATCAAATCCTATAAGGAAAGAAAAAAGCTACATTTAGTAGGATACACTTACCATAGCGAGCTTTGAAAAGAATCCTTTCCTATCAACACTTGCATTACTTGAGGCGTCAACCCTTCTAGATCAAAAGCAACATTTTTACATATGCAATTAGACAGTTTTGATTCAACATGAGCATCATCCATCTACCTAGTTACATATATAGTTAGTTTTTATTTAGCCTTTAATCAGGGATCACCCATGAATTTCTCAAGTCATTAACCACTAAAAAATTATATCCTTGGGAAGGGCCATAATCCCTTTGAATCATAAACCTTTCCAGTTTTTTGGGATCCAAAGTGTGTCCTAACTTAAATAGATAAGTTACTTTCTTTCTTCTTCTTTTTTTGGAAAGCATCTTCTATTAAGTATACATAAAATGTATCACTAATCATAAATAAAAAATAAATGGAATAAAAATATATCATGAAAAAAGATATCACACAATTTACATCGATCTAGTGTATGGAGAAAGGAGATCACGAAAGTTTTAAAACCCATCATTACAATTAACACAATTAAAAGTAAGGTAATTAAAGTCACTTAAACAAATAATCCAAAATAAACTTTTAAATCAAAAACCTTAAGGCAAAGTATCCTTAGAAGAGCAGAAAAGCCCCTCAAGCAAAGAATACAAAGGAAAAAAGTCCATTAAGAAACTAGAGCAATTAGACACAAGCCAACACTTGAGACTAAATATCTGCCACAATTTAATGAAGAAAAGTTAAAACTTGAACATGTGATTGTTAATACATTACAAGCTACTCTAAACTTGTGCACAATAATGTTAAACATTTACCGACATATTTACAACAATACACGATGAAGTTTGAATGTGCTTGCAAGATAAGCTCATCCCAAGCCACTTAGGGTGGTGGTGGATCATTTGGGTTGTAGCCTCAACCACTACCACCAAGAAGATCCACCACATTAGGGATCGATTCCAACCCATCAATTTTAACTAACTTTTATTTTTCTTCTTCTTTATTATCCTATCTAGGAGAAATGACAAGGTGTAGCTGAGAAAACTTTCCCTATGGTAGTGTTACCCAATAATTGGAACCAACATTTGTATGCCCCAACTTGATACCTCACTACTATGGTTAACCAAGTGCCACCAAGAACATGAAGAGAAACTCTATCATCTATAGTTGTGGTGTCTCCCATGGCCTCCACAACTATGGCTTTATGATGAGATTGATGACATGAAGAATTGTGTGGCACCTCATTAACAACACACTGGGGACTTACCCAATGGTCCAAAAGGGTTTACAAATGTTGGACACCTTCAAAATCACTTTTTTTAGCATGCACTTATATTTGAAGAATAACATTAAAAATGACCAATACTTACTTTGTTATTAAAAAATGAACATTAAGAGACACATTATTAAATATTGCATTGTTTCTTTCTTTCTAAAGTTGATAAAAAAATATTCATACAAAAAATATGCCAAAAATAATTGTAATGTGCTATTAATATGGTGGAGTTCCCTAGAAAAACCATTTTCCATGCAAAAAAATCTGAATTAGATGGTTGAAAGAAGGTATGAATCCATCTCCAAGCAAACTGAGTCTCAGGTAAAAACAAAAGGAGATTTTTGAACTTCTCATGATGAAAACAAGCAAGTGTTGTAGCCTTAGGCTATACCTCCCAAAAAAAAATCATATTTTTCATTTTTTTTCCTTTAGTTCACTTCATTTTGCTTTCATAGTTGATAGCCCATATAATTTCCACATAAAACTAGATGGTCACTTTGTACCTCCTACCTTAAGCTTTTTTCATTTTTTGTATTTCTAGAACAATTAATAAACCAAAGTAATGTTACCATAACCATCCATATAATAACTAACAAGTTTTTAGTTATCTACAATCATTTGACAAATTTAAACCTTACCCTTAGTCTATCCAATCAAAAACATGCAAGGGATCAATCCTACATTTAACTTAAATATGCCAAACTCATCTCCTAGATACCTTCAATATTGAGTGTAAAATTATTAAAGGTGTAGACATCTAATCTTTTTACAAGTCATGTTATCACTATCTTTTTCATGTTTTTGTGCACTTAACTCTTCTGCATACATTTGGCTCTTTTCAAAAACTTTCCCTTCATAGCCTTGTGTCATCCACATTTCCTCATTGATCTGGGGCCTAGGAGAAGACCTGATGGACAACCTACTTAAACTAAGGTTAATCAAATTATATGCATTATTGAATTACTAAATGACAAAGAATATGAAAATTAAATGTGGTAAAGAATAAGGAAAGGAAGAACAATATGACAACCAATATAGATCTGTAATAGCAAAGTTGTATTATGCTAAGTCTTATACAATCTGAGAGTTCAGATGGTTGTTTGCAAAGAACTTCAAAACCTTATTCTTCTATGGTTTTACTCAATATGATGTTAACCTACAAAAAATGGAAGTGTACATTATTATACAATGCAAGAAGATGAAGCATCAATTGAACCATTACAATAGTTGGTATCAACTGCTTCATAACTAAAAAGGGTAATGATGTTAGTGGCTGATGTTACTAGTGAGTTGTTGGATACAATAGTGACATTTTAGGAGATATGAGTTAACACTAGAATGGAATTACAAGTAGGAAACTAGCACCTACATGGGACCTATAGATGGAATTAATAATGTTATCACAAGGTCAAACATGGAACTATGGTGATGTGGATTTGATCTAATGGCCCAGATCATCTTGGATTAGTGACACCTACTTGAAGAGCAATGGTCTCCATTGCATGTAATTATGGAAGAAGACGTGTAAACACATTTTCAACATGCACTTTAGTAAACCATTTTTCCTGAGAATGCACTTACCTACTTTGATGATCTAAACGAGAAGGATTTCTTGTTAACATGTTTTTTTGACCCAAGTGTCAATGACCTGATCTAATTATTTTAGAACACTACAATCTTGATTGATTTAGATCTCCTGGAGAGTCTCTGAAGTATCTAATAGGCATGGAAAGTAATGAAACAAGAGCTCTACATTGAAGACTGGATGCAACCCAAGATAAGTCATAAGATTAAGCTTGAAAGAGTTATCCCCTACTTGTTTGGTGAAGGTGTAGGGCCTATACCAAAGTGGACAAAGCTTGCACTAAGGTCCTATCAGTGTTTCTTTATGTAAGTGTATCTAGGATTGATCACAAACCTAGAAGGTGTGTGGTGTATGATGTTTGTCATGGAACTGCTTTTATTTCGCATTTCCTTGTTGTAGAATGGTATGCATGTATTATTGAATATGTTGAATGTGCTCAATGAATAAAATAAAAATTTTCAACTTCATTTTGAGCTGAGATATTTTTTACTATTTATAGTGGAACAAGATAAGCTACATTGGTGAGTGCCAAAGGCTAAAAACCCAAACAACCTTGAAAAGGGTTGTGTCTAGTAGAGTTGTGTAGAGATATGTTTTAGCTATGTTGAATGAAAGGAAGGCTTTCATACTAATTATGTTGTTTCTTATAATTTTACACTCTCAGAAGATGCACTATCATCATGTTTACCACTTTCATTTGTCCATCAATCTAAGGATGAAAGTCGGTGGACTTGTTCAACTTTGTGTCTATCATATACCAAAGAGACTTCTAGAAATGACTAAAAAACCTTGTGTCCTTATTAGACAATATATTTTTTGGATATCTAAAGTGGATCCAAACATATTGAAAGTATAATTTGGTTGTTTCTAAAGTTGAAATTACTTTCTTATAGGGTATGATAGTTTCCATCTTTGAGAATCTATCAACTACTAAATAAATGCAATCATTACCATGTTTGGTAGTCAGATAGACTGAGATAAAGTCCATGTAAATGGAGTCCCATGGTCTCGTTAGAACCAATATAGGTGTGTGCATACATTTCTTCTTGTTGAGGGCTTGGAAATTGCACATGTAGTATAAGACTTAATGTACTTGGAAACATCATACTTGAGATGTGGCTAGCATAAATACTTCTACAACACTATATGAGTTTTTTCAATCCCAAAATGTCTTGTAAGCTTACTGAAATGAGCCTCACATATTAGTTTATATCTTTCTACGTCATTCAAAATGCACAAGTACCAAGATGATATAGAAGTCCATCTTACAAATAGAAATTTGGTACTGAATTACTATAGATAAATTATGATGGATATATTTAAAATCCATGACAAATGGGTATAATTATAACCATGCGTTGACTCCCTATCCACATGCATCAATTACAAAAGTGAGAGTTTGAGTTAATGGTCAATTTAGGTAATCTATGACTAGATTATTACTTCCCTTCTTATGTTTAATATTTAGATAGAACTGTTGAAGATAAGAAGACCACTTTTGATGTCGTTCTTCTTGTAATTTGTTCTGAGTCTAAAATAAATAAAGTGATTTGTGATATTTGTGGATCATAGTCTCCTTGCCCAAGATATAATGTTTACAATGCTTACATACCTGAGCAATAGAAAAAAACTCAAGATCATATGTTGGGTAGTTCCTTACCAATATGGTGAATGTTTCACTATGGTAAGCAATTGGGTGACCATGTTGAGTGATAAATTATCCAAGTACAAATTCAAAGGCATTTATCTCAAGCTCAAATGGTTATTGAAGGTCTAGTAAAGCAAGTAGTAGTGTGGAATAAATTTTTCATTTCAATTCCTTGAATGCTTTCTTTTGTGTGGCATTCTAACTAAACTTTGCTTTAGCACCACCTTGGGTAACTTGGTTTAGAGGCCAAGTCACATGAGATAAACCAAGTACAAATTTACTGTAAAAAATTTCCAACCACAAAAAACTATAAAGCTCTGTGAAATTCTTTAGTTGTGGCCATTCCTAGATGAATTTAATCTTGGTCAAGTCCACATGCACTCCTTATGTATCTATAATGTGTCATAGATATTATATATGCAACATGGAAAATGAACTTTTTTCCATGTTTGTATACAATTTGTGTTTCTATAAAGTGTCAAGTACTTGTTCTATATGGTGCAAAAGTATCCCATGTTTTACAGAAGATCAAGATGTCATCAACATAGACTATGAAAAATGAGGTAGTAAATGTGCTAAAAATATCATTCATCATCTGCATGAAGATGGTTGGTGTGTTGGTCAGGCCAAAGAGCATGATTAACCATTCAAACAAACCTTATTTGGCCTTGAAGTTTGTCTTCCATACGTCTATGGGATCAACATGAATGTGATGATACCTAGAATTAAGATCAATTTTAGTGAAGTATTTTGCATCTCGAAGCTGGTTCAATAGATCCTCAATTCTTGGAAGAGGAAATTGGTTTTTCACTGTGATCTTGTTAAGTGATACGTAATCAATGCACAACCTCCATGTACCATATTTTTTTGGTGCTAGCACAATTAGGTTGCTACAAGGCAATGAATTGGGTATGATATGTTCTTTGTCCACTAGTTCATATATCTGCCACCTGATTTATTCATTCTCCAAAGAGGATTTATGGTATAAAGAAGCATTAGGAAGAGGTAGTCTAGGGATCATATCAATAGTATGTTTCATTGTACAGTGTGTAGGTACTTCTTTTGGTAGCTAAAATATGTCCTTATATTCTTCCAACTTGGGTTGCAACTTTTTTGCCTCTAATGTTTATGTTGGAGGAACTACAGTAGAAGTTGGTGCCATAAGGACTTTCTTGCATTCAGATCTTACCATAAAATGCACAAAATTACTAATATATGTGACTAGATTATTACATTGCTTGGCACTAATGAGTGGTTAATTTATAATTACTTATAGTATGTTACATCTCATATCAACAACATTTATGATAACATTTGTAGGATTTGCTTCATAGACTGTATGTTGATGATAAATATATGGTTGACCCTATAAAATATCACATTCCTCTAATTGAATGATTGAAAATGACTATATCTTGAAAATGATTGATGTTATACACCACTTGACACTATTGAGTGACGTGTTTCTTGTATCTCGCACAGAACCATCCAATGGAGTATGGTGGTGGGTGAGGCATCAATGGCAAGTTTAATGTGTGAACTGCTTTAAGAGAAATCAGGTTCTTCTGACCTCCATTGTCAATAATGAAATGTATTGGTTGGGCATTCATCCACATTTGAGAATGGAACAATCTTTCTACTTCCTTTGTTTCTACATAGGTAGTAGAGGTGTTTGAGGTACCTACCATGGTTCTAAGATCAATGTGCATGCTTTGGTTACCTTTCTATGATGTTGTAGTGCCAATACCCATTATCTCAAGCTATGCAAGTAATTTTTTTCCTAGAATGACATTATTCATTGAAATAATTATTTGAGTTGTGAAGTAAACACCACTTGCCTAGATTAGATTGTTTAGTCTAGTCATTTGGAATTTGTTGCTTCTTCTATGGAGGGTGCTTGGATTTATTCCCTAATTTAATATTATGCTTAGAGGATTTAGATTGTTTCTTAGTCTAAGACATCAAATCTTCTATGTTAATATTATCCTTTGCCTTTGATTCAAACTTGAAATCATATATGTAGGCTTCCCCGATTGAGGAGATAGTTAGGAAATCCATATCTAATGAAATATGAGATCTCAAACCTAGCCTATACTTTAAAACAATATTTTTCTCTAAATCATGAACCCCAAGTTTGGACACCAAAGTATGAAAAGTATCTTTGTTTTGCATAAACAACTCTTTGCCTTGGCACAACTGAGATAATTTGATGTACGAATCATCATAGTTTCCAACATGATAATAGGTTTCTTTGAGTTCTTATCTGAAACCACTCCATGTGTCTACAAATGTGTCTAAACTAAAATCTTCTTTGTGTGAAGTGCAATAGTTTCCCCACCATTTCTTAACTGATAAAGAAAGTTTTAGAAGAGTGAATGTAATATTTTCTTTGTCAAAGAATTGGTTAACCACATAGTATGAATAGATGAGGTTAAGCTAGTTATTTAGTGCATTTGCATCTATTTTTCCTTCAAACATAGGGATGTCTATATTAAATTGTACCTTATATAGAATTTATCCAAGCGACCAATGAGAATGAGAGGTTATTGGATGAGTTTATTGATAATTCCAAGAAATGGCCTCATCCTATATATTATTAACTTAGAAACACCCTTCAATTTTCCATTATTATAGGCCCTCACCCATGCTTAATAGTGTAAACTCTATCTATATTTCATATATTTAATGTTGGGGTATAAAGTCCATGATTTATAATATAAAGACATATGATTGAATGATTTTGTCATATGGTTCTACTAATGTTGAAATGCATAATGCCTAGGATACTTATAGGAATAAAGGAGAAATAATATTTAGTATGTTTGTTGTCTTTTTTATCAACTAGTAGGGAGCTTCCTCTAGCATTAGATATAACCTTCACAGTGCAACCTATAGCAACTGAATTGCAACCTATAACATGTATTTTACAGACTATACTTATTGTTCTCCAACATGTAGCATTTGTAGAAGTTGATGTGTAACACATTAAGATGATGTTATTCAACACGTAGCAAATTGATCTACTACTTGTAGTAACTGTAACATCAGTCTCCAACCTGTAGTAAAAATTGTAGTGGTTGTTTCAAACCCATAACATGGATGGATCATTCACAAAGCAACCATGTAAAAAATTTTAACTGTGGATTTCTATTACTCCCACATTGTTGGGAGTTAAATAATCATTTATGAGGATGATTATTATTCTCATAGTCCACCATTTTATGGGAGTTGAATAGATCCAAGATATTCCTAGGCTCACTCTCTCTATTATTTGAAGGAGTTGAATAATTATTTGAGGAAGCAATTATATATTCTAATATTATGAAGATCTACAATTTTGGATATATTGTTACAACTCTCCAAAATATGGTTGAAGGTTGTGATTTGTTTTATTTTATGCATAATTTATATTTGTGGTTATAACCACCTAGATATTAGGAAATATAAATAAGGTGATGCCCTCTCTTTTTAATAATAGGGGATCCACATTGTAACGGAGTTGGATGGTAGAGAGTAATAGCAGTAAAGCAAAAATTAGAATAAAGGATTCTATATTTAGAATTATCTTGTAGGCTTTTGTAGCAAATTGCTACGTAGTTATTAATGTAAGATATTTTATTTGAATTAATTATTCTATAGCTAGGAAAGGATCAAAGTGCAAGTCCAACTACGGTAGGGCCCACTTTCAAGGAGATACAGTAAATATTCTCATCTGTTAAATTAGTTTCCTTTATGTTGCATTATTTATTTGCCTCATGTAATTTCACCAAGGTATGTGTTATTTATTTTCAGCAATTCAATTACATATATGCAATTTACATTAGAGTGTGTATATTTCATTCCTAGCGCTTTCCTTTCATGTAATTTAATTTATGCATGAGTATTTTACTATATGCAACCTATAAGCACCTCAAAATTTGAATGATATTAGTGTTGCACATATAGTGACCTTGCCAAAGTATATGCACCCTGGGTTGATAATTAATACCAAGTGGTTGCTCCTTGGAAGAGGTATGTCAGGTTGAGCATGAGATATTGTTTTTGCATTAGTTTAATTGGTGGTTAATTCTACTCATCATATACTACTTGAGAAGTAATAAAAATTGTTTGATTATGTTTGTTTGTTCACCTGCATGATGCTATTCCAAATCTTCCCTTTGTTTTTAATGCATCCTCTATCATTTTTTGGAACATCTTTGGAGGTAGCGTCATTGATGATTCATCTCCCATTTGAGGACATGAAGGAAGGTAGGATGAATGGTCACGATTCTTAATCCATAACTTCCTATAACTAGACCTTGTATGAGGGCATACAAATAATGACGAAACTCAAAAACACCAAGATACCATTTGGGAATGATATGAAGTGTCTAGGCTCTAATACCACTGATTCAGGTCCTAAGAGGAGACCTACTTAAACTAGGTTAATAAGATTATATGCAAAATAAAATTAATTAATGATAGAGTTCATATTAAAATACAATGTGGTAATGAACAAGGAAAGCAATAAAAATATGACAACTGATATATAATTGTAATAGTAAAGTTGTATTATGTTAAGTCTTGTACAATTTGAGAGATCGGATATCTGCCACCAAAAAACTTCCTACATATATTATTCTATGCTTATGCTCAATACAATGATAACCTACAAAGAATGGAAGTGTGCATTATTATACATTTCAAGAAGATGAATCATTATCTGATCTGTTAAAATGATTGGTATCAACCACTTCATTATTAAAAAGGGCAATGACATCATTGATTGTCTTTATTTGTAGGCCTCTAGCTATAATATTGAAATTGCAAGAGATGTGTAGTAACACATGAATGTAACTACAAGGAATAAATTGGCACATAGGCATGGGGCTTACTGATGCATTTGTTGACATTAGCGTAATATTAGATGTGCAAATGTAGTGATGTGTGGTTTGATCTAATGGTCCAAATCCTCTTGGATCACTCATGAACACCTTAGATCTAGAAATTTTCTGCATTGGGATCCATTTAGTCATCCTCAATCCATTCTGATCTTTATTTCTAAGTCTTTTTCTATCATGACCATAATCGGTGGTGGATGATTTTTGTCACCTGCCTGTTGTGGATCATTGCTTTAGTTATCGGTTCTCACTATTTTCCATGGTCAACCTACATGTGAATGTGTCCAATTTTGAATTTACATGAGCCTATATATACATTTACCCTAAGTCATTTTAGATATCTAAATCATCAATCACTCTCCTTTATTGAGATATACATTGAGTATATCTATTAAGCATTTATCAAGGATCCTACACATTGATCCTATTATACTCTCATCACTTATTGAAGTCTTGTGCCTACATACTTTTACCAAAATAAGGTTGCATTATGGAGCATATAATTACATTTGATTATCTAGGGAGATGAGGTAAAGTCATTTATGTCATTCAAGTTAGGAACACTCACAAGCACTAGAACTACATTTAGACATGATTTTTAGTGTGTGAGATATCTATAATTTCTTATTGATTTGGTGGTGTAAGAACCTTTGATTATTGTTCATATAATGAAAATAATTATGTTGAAACCCTATCTGCACTTATTTGAATAATCTTGAGGCTTGATAGTGTAGAATTTGATTTGACAAAACTTTGAAAAATGGCTTCATGCTTAGATTAGCCTCAAAAAAATTGAAAGAATAGAACTCCCCTATATTTTTTGTGACATTTATAAAATTGTAAATAAATAAGAATAATTTCTAAAATTGCAGTCTATAGAGAGAATTTATGAAAACCCCTAAATTTGTAATAAGTAGCTCAAAAATGATCACATAAACCTTGTTTTTTTACTATAGATTCATTGATCGATTATCCAAATTCAGTAAAAAAATCACAAAAAAGTTATCAATGGTTTGTGAGTTATAGGTGAATGTTAAAAATTAGGGTTTCAACCACACTTTTACCCAAATTGAAGCTCCAATACCACATGTAATGAAATTATTATACCACGTGAGTTGGATAACATCAAAAGATCAAAATATGATTGAAATAGATCATAAATTTTGAATAGATGATGACCCACTTCAGGGGGGAAACCTTCAAAACCTTACAATAAGAACATAGTTCACAATATCATGATTTAATATTAACCACTACCTCCTATATATACCTACTTATGTTATGGAGACGCCCTAAGATAACCCTACTACCAATATGAAGCTATATATATGAGATATTATAAACTAATTAAAGGTTATGTTCACCACAATTCAACCAACATATCCCAATACATGTTATGTGTTAATGGCGTACTAGTATGTATCCTTTTGTGAGGTTGGTACATCTATGTACGTTTATGTTCTTGATTTATTTGCCTTAATTCTAGTGTTGTTTTTTGCCTTTTTATGTGGGTGCTTCACTTCATCTATGTTGTGTTGATTCTAGTTTTCTTGATATGCTTACTTCACATACTTGTTGTATGGCATGCCTCTCATGTTTTCCTTCTATCCAATGTGTTTTATTCATGTTCTTACCATTAGGCCTGCATCTCTTGTTTTCCCTATAATTGATGTATATTTCTTTATTTCTTTGTATAATTTGTGTCACATGCATGTGCTTGCGCTTTGTTGTCCCCCAAAAATATCACTCATTTTTGAGACAACATTTGAACTATTTTGGTCCAACAAAACCAAAATCCTCTCTCCCCTTCTAAAAAATTGTTCTAGGCATTCGAATTATTCATTATTCAAGCTTTTTCAGATTTCTATGGACTCTGCAGGCTTGAATCTATGGACTCTGCAAGCTTGAATCTATGGACTCAGCAGGCTTAAATCTACAAACTCTACAGATATGTTTCTACGAACTCAAAATGCTTGAAATCAACAGGTTCAATAGGGTCAAAGGCTTCTACAGGTGAGTTCAATCAAAAGAACAAGTTTCCAACACTTAGTCATTTTCAGGATTGGTTCAATGCCTTGCTTCAACCAAAAGAGTTCAATCGGCAAGCTTTTATGCAGTGTTTGAACCATTGAACCATTGAACCTTGAACCATTTTGGTTCAACGGGTTCAATGGGTTCAAAGGTTCAACGTCATCAGCAAGAGTTAAGCGCATTTGTCAAGGTTCAAAGTTCAACCGCTTCAAGGTTCAACAACTTCAAAACACTTATCAAAGAGAAGAAGGCTTGAACCATTAAACTATTGAACCATTAAACCACTTTAGTTCAAAGGTTCAACGGGTTCAACTGGTTCAACGACCATATGGTTCAATGCGTTTGGTTCAAGATATAAAAAAAGACTTAGTCAAATAAAGAGATTGAACTGATTGAACCACTGAACTGTTGAACCAAAGTTGGTTCAACCAGTTGGTTCAATTGACAGGTTCAAGGGGCTGCCCCAAAGCCAAAGGAAAAAGTGCCCTTGCAGAGGATAGTGAACCAAACCGAGTGCCCTTGTGGAGGGTAGTGAACCAAACTGAGTGCCCTTGCGGAGGGCAGTGAACCAAACCGAATTCCCTTGTAGAGGGTAGTGAACCAAATTGAGTGCCCTTGCAGAGGGTAGTGAACCAAAATGAGTGCCCTTGCAGAAGGCAGTGAACCAAGCCAATTGCTGTTGCAGAGGGAAATGAGCAAAAGCAGACAAAGAGAATTCCTTTGAAAAAGTGAACCAAAGACAAATAGCCCTTGCAGAGGGCAGGTGAGGAACAGATGGACCATTGCAAAAGTCTGAAGGATATTTTTGGGCTTAAACAGTCCTTGCAGAGGGCACAGTTCTCTTCTGAGAAAAGAACGCAAAAAATTGACTAAGGCAAAATGATTAAGACATTTCCTTCAGACAAAATGTCCAAAGGAATTCATTTAGAATTTTGTCCAAAGAAATAAGCCCGAAGCAAAGACAAAAGCCCACCAAAAGAAAGCCCGATGGAAAGCAGAGGTAAAGCGAAGGAATATTTCCTTCAGAAATATTGTTTGAAAGAATTTTTTTAGACTTTTTGTTCGAAGGAAAAGTCCATCAAAAAAGTAAAAACCCACCAAGGAAATAAAAGCTCGAAGGCCACTCAAAAGATCTTGAAGGGTAAGTACCCTTGCGGGAGGTTCTCACTAGGGAAAGTGGATCATTTCTCAAGACCCTAAAGGGCAAGTTCCCTCTAAGAAAGATCAAACCTTAAGTTACAACAGAACGCACCACGTGTCCCTCATAAAGTTGCAGCGAAAGCCACCACATGTCCCTTATAAAATTGTAGCAGAAGCTGCCAAGTGTCATCTTTCGAGACACATTTTCTAATAAGTTAAAAAGCTACAGAACGTGCCACGTGTCAACATCCATAGTTTCTTCCTTTTGTTTTGTAAGGACTGTGGTGGGCCTCAAGCAAGGTGCTAAGGTCAAGCGGAGTGCGACAAGTGTCTGTGTCCACATAGATCCAAAAGAGCCCCAAATGTTTCTACAGTGCTTCTATAAGCTCAGCGGATGTTGCCACGTGTCCTCACCTATTTCACAATGAAACGTGCCACATGTCACTTGTTAAAAGTAGCGGAAAGTGGCCAAACCAAACATGAAAGACATGAAGGAAATGCTAAGGAGGTTGACGGGCCCGCAGCTGTCAAATTCAGGGCAACCAAGTAGCCGTTGGCTTTCAAATGATGACGGACCTGAACACTTAAAATTTGTGATAATGAAATAACTATTGATCCTTACAGGCTTAAGCACAGACCCTGTGAACAAATTCAGCGACTGGCCAAAGAGATAGCCCAAGAGCTCAAATGACACAGATAAGGGCAAAATACAACCAGGAAAGGGGGAATGATGAAGAAGGATAAAAAATATCCATGCATGGGATATGTTTCTAGAATGTAAATCAGTCCACCAGGTGGACATCAGAGAGCACAAACATTCAATGGCACGGCCTATTTTTCTGCATTGAGTAGAGCAAACAACTATGCACACATAAGGAAACACATCAAGCAGCCCATATTAAAACTAATGCTCAATCCCAGCATAGCCCATGGACAGAATTTAAAATGCATTAAAGGCATTGAATGCATCATAACACATTTTTGTGAAACAAAGCGCCCAAGTCTTTCTTAGAATACTATATATTGGACTCTCTCTTATTGTTTTAAGGGATATCTTCCTCTGTTATCAAAAACAAAGATCTACCCAAATTGAAAGACATTATTGAGACTTTGAGCTCAAATTGTTGATCATATTTCGTTATTTGAATAAGAAAACAAGTGACTTTTCAGACTTTGTGCTGGAATAGCTTGGTTGTTGGGGAAATTGTTCTTATGTCTGTTTCCTTAATACCATTTTTTGTCCATTTAATTGAATAAGCAGAATTAGTGAAAATAATCAAAAAGGTGTCCTGAAGCCAAATGTGGAGAGACTTTGTGCCCCCACAAATTGCCTTTAATGTGTTTTCTTTCTATTCCTGTGTAAAGGATCTCAGGACAACTTTGTGCCCTCATTATCCTTCGTATTCTCTTTTTGTGTAAAGGACCTTCGGATGACTGTGTGCCCTCATTGTTCTTCGTATTTCACTCTTTGACAGTTGAGGTGGAGACTTTGTGCTACATTTCATCCTGCTGTGTTACTGCGCCCTATTACAGTTACTTGTCACCACCTGAAAAGTTTCTTTTGTTTGCTGAACAACACTTCTGAAAGAAGAGGAGTGCCTTCTGTCATTTCATCAAGATTTCTACTTTGATTTGTGAACATCATCTCTGAAAAAAGAGAGATGGATGGTTTATCCTACCCTTGAGTGTTATTTTCTTCTTATATATAATATATAGGTCCTGCATATTTACAGGGAACCTCCCCTTGATGAGAGGAGAGATTTGTCCCCTTTTGATGTAGTAAACCTGCACATCTGGCCGACTAATTTCCCTATGATGTGGTTGAAGAGAGCTATTTTGCTCATCAGTTAGCTGATTGACAAAATATTCACCTAACATGCTTGACATTACTTTTATTGTCTACTCTACGTGTGTACCATTTTTTACCATGTTTGCTCTAAGAGTGGAGTTTTTACAATGTGTTTAGTGTACCTTTCCTGCTTGTTTTATTTTCCTTGTATTGATATATGATTGCTTCCATGATCTATATGATGCATGATGTTCCTTGATTAGCCATACTCCATACATAGTGTAACATATATAACATACTCTCCCTTGCTCCCTTAAATAAAAGCAATATGATGGTACACAATAGATTCTCCTTGCTCTTGCACATGGAATCAATCACATTGTGGTACACATCATATTGTTCCTTACTCCCTTACATGGAAGTTATCACATTATGGTACACATATCTAGATGTAACATAGATTTTGAGATGTGGATTTCATAAAGGCAACTTCACATTTTTCAGCACAACTAGGTGTATTTGTTCCTATTCTATTTTTATATCCTAGATTTTAGTAGTTGCTTGGAATATATAGACACTAATTTACTTGCATGTTTCCCATATGTTTGTAAGGGCGTGATTTTCCATATCTAAAATATAGGCAATGGAATTTTTTCCAAAATCTTCATGATGTTTCACAATGATAATCAAGTAATCTCTCTTTGGAATTTTGACTTTCAAATCATTATCATTCCTATTTATTTTTTGATTGAAAAATTAACATTCCTATATTGACTTCAAGAAATATTACAGGTTTCAATGATCAAGGCATCTTGTAAAAACCCTACGAGTACACTTTTTTTCTTACTTTAATATGTACACACACATACATCATAGTGGGGCATTATATAGACATCTATTTATGGTTTGGGGGTAGTTTTAGTTATCAAATTGCATTATTCTATGGTACTTGATGTGTCTTCAGTTATCAATTCATATTAGACTCTGGTGCTTGTTTCCTATGTCCTAGGCCCCATCACTTCCCTTTCCTTTGGTCTTCTCTCTCCTCTCACTATTTTTATTTTGTTTAGGATTCCTTGCCAAGAACGTAGCAATATGGTCATGGTCTCATTAATGCACAACGTTGTTACTAGTTTCTTTTTTTGTGGGCCTTTTGACCTTCCTTTAGGCCTCCCTTGCCTTGTGTTATTCTTTTGTTTGCCTTTCACGCCCATTGTATTTCATCTTGCATGCTAATACAATCATAATTTGAATTTGAATAATTTATAAGTACACGTGCATTAGTGCATATAAGATAAGAAGTGGATGAGAGAATTGAGTACCAAGGTCAAGAGTGATAGGGAAATTAAAAACACGATCATAACATTTATTGAAGAACACAATTTGAAGTACTTAAAACATAATTTGATTCAAGATTGGAATCTTCATATTGCATTGTGCCACTTATTCATATTAATGAAAAGCTATATAGGGATCAAAGCTTCTATCCACAAATTTCTTGTTGAAGTACATTGAGTGTTATTTTACAAAGTTGTTCCAGAATAGCAATCTGATAATAAAAGAGGGATAACATAGGTCCCTCAATGACTTCCCCATTTTTTAAGGCATTGTGAGGGTTTTATGGAAGGAGATCAATTTCCTATAGATTTATATAGAAATCTAAAAAAGCGAGTAAGATTTTTAGAGCCAAATAGTAGAGGAAAAAGGTTGTCAAATTTATTTTTTAGAATATTACAATTTCCAAGAATGTTTTATATAGTATTGGTATTCCCAATATATGAGCAAACATTCTTGGTCAAAATTGAAAATTTCTTTTTTCCCAAATTATTTTTGGGTTTTGTATGTCTTGTTGTTTGGACGTATTTCCCATTGTTTTCTTTTTCCGATTATCTACATATTTGCAAAAATTTGGTATTCTTATCATAACCCTATCTTTACACATTTCAATTATTCAAGAAGATTTCTTTATGAAATTAGGTTCAATTTTTACTATTTATTAAGGTAAATCCAATAAAATTCAAATTGTATAAGTTTATAAGTAAATATATTATAGTTTGATGTAAAACCAATTTTTCATACTACACTTAACTTTAGCATTTGCTCTTATATCTCATATTAACTTACATTTTTACTGACACTTTGTTAGGCTCTCTACTAAAAAACACAGCGTTTCCACACATTTTCTTACCAACACAATCATTCCTCCCATAATACTATCACAACATATAATTCCTTAAAATAGTTTAGTAGTCTATATACATACTTGCGGCCATGAGGGCACCTTGTTACATTGGATTAAATTTTCCTATATTATTGTTATCCCTACATATTAAAGGTTTGGGCTCATATATTATCTCTGAAATATTATATTTGAATTAGGGTTTACAATATTATCTCTGAAATATTATATTTGAATTAGGGTTTACAATATTATCTCTCACCCTTCTTTTCATTTCAAAAAATGAAAAATAAAAAAAATTAGCAAGATCTTGTGATTGAATTAGGATTCTTGCTATCTTGTTATCTTTAGTTATGGAATGAAAGGTACCTATAGGGCATAGAAAATATGGTGGTGGATTATATTTATATGTCAAAATCCATGAGAACTAAAACATATATTACCTTTACTTGAATGTTTATGAACCTAACCATTATAGGGATTAAGAACTTTTCTCATAATGCAAGAGTGCCAAACATATGAGTGGGTTATGGAAGACGATTTCAATGTAATTGGCTCCTTTGAGAAAAATAGACGAACTAGGGGCCTCGACAAGTACAATTCCTCACTCAACTTATTTATAAAAGACCTCAAAGGAGTTGACATTCATGCGACTAACTAATGGCATCTTTATTTGGATAAACTTTCCAAATGATCTCTTAATTACCAAACAAACTATCAATTGTGAAAATCCCTAATGGTTGGTGGATAGATAACAAGCTATCATTTGGTTTTGAGATTAGTTTTTTCATATTGTAATAATAAATAGGGTTCTTTTGGAATTAACTGTATTAATAAAATTATTTTTTCAGATTTCATTGTTGGATCCAACTTCAATCTTCTCTTCCCTAAAGATGGATTCGGTATCAAGATCCCAAATATCAAAAAATAACTTTGTTACACACTTGATTCCAGAAAAATCCTATTTAAATTATCATTTGGTTCAAGGTTAACTATGTTTAATTGGTCATCAACTCAAGGATGTTAAGTCTTGGAGCCATCAGTTTTTGGGAATAGCTTTAAACAAAACCAATAATTAGAATACTAATGCCATGAGCATAAGAATAATATTCTAATCACCCCTCAACCAGAAAGATTTTGGGAAGAGGTGGATCAAATAGATCAAGCATTAGAGTGGTTTCAACACGTCTCTCCAGTAATTGGATACACAATATTACTTTTGTATGACAACAAGAGACCAATTTTTATTTCTTTTCTTTAATGAGGCATTCCACAAACAACTTTCATAGCAAAGGGGAAAAAAATGATCATGCATACCCAAATTAGTAACATGTACAAAAAAATTAGTCTCTCATGAAGCCAATTACTAGGCTAAAATTGTAAATCATGGTCTTTTGGATGAAAAAATGAAAAACACCTAGGTCAGATGGATTCCAAATTGAATTATGTCAAGCCTTCTAGGATTTATAAAATTTCACATCCATGAGGTTCTAGAAGAGGGACGCAAAAATCAATAGATGTACAAAGGGATTAGAGCATCTTAATCACTCTTAGTTTTAAGAAACAACGTGTTGCCTACTTTGATGCATATTGACCCATTTCACTCTGTAATATGATTTATAAGATCATTACTAAAATTGCTACTAATAGATTAGCTTTTTTCTTTTCTCTCATATTGCCTGAACAAAATTCTTTTGTATCAGACATACAAATCATAGATCAGATGGTGACAGCGTAGGAATTAGTCCACTAACTCAAGTCACTGCAAAGAAATGTGATGCTGATTAAACTTGACATTGCTAAACCCTGTAGTACATCATCATGGTCATATTTGAGAATGATACTAGAGCAATTTGGCTTTGATAGTCACTGGATTCATTGGATGATGAATTGTGTATCCATTGTGGCTTTTTTTAATCTTATAAATGGATGCCCTTCTACTTCCTTCGAATATGAAATGCTTAATTTGATAATGATGTTAAACCCAATGATAAATTCCACTTAGTGCAAAGCTATTACCTCCTTTGAAGGAGGCAATCCCCCTTTTCGTGGTCGTTCACTTACCTTTGAAGAGGGTCATCAATAGTGCCACTATGGATTTTAAGGGAAATCTGTTGCTTTGCCTTAGGACACACCATGCCTTTTTCAAAAAGCCATTGTGATGTTGCTTGTGACTGTTCTTTGGGACCTAGGGCTGGTTAATGACTAGTTTCCTTAGATTAGGATTATGAAGAGGTGACGCATCTATCCATATCTTTTAGGTTCCATGAATCCATTTATAGTCACCTTTCTTACCCAGACAAATTTTATAAAATATTTTCATTATCACTCAATCTACTAGCTCTTATTTCTCGCTACGACTACCAACATCAAAGTTATCAAATCTACTATAATGGGCAAAGGAGTTTTACCTTGCTCTTACATGCCTCTTACACTACCTATCACATCTTCACGGTCATTCCTCTTCACTCACCAGTAGGGTAAGGTCAAGCAGCCACACCAGTTATCTGCTTCAAATCATTGATACCTTCCTCCAACAATACTACCACACAACCTACAATTTCTAAAAATTAGTTAGTATTCTCTAACCCTTTTTATTTCATTCTTAATATTTAAAATACAAAAATATTAGTTAGATCCTGTAGTTGAATTAGGACTATTGCTATCTTGTTTTGTTGCATGTTTTACTTCCATTTATCATAAAAAATAACATAGAATAGTAGATATATTGTTGCTGGTTGGACCTACAACTCTTTCAAACCCAATTAGCTTCATTCTATTACCTTCACCCATGTACTGGCAGCAAGGGGGTTGATCTTCTGTCTAATATAGCAAATTGATCACAGCCACAGTGAACTGCTTGTTACTTCATATATTTGGGAGTTAATATAGCAATTGATCACAGCCACAAGGTGGATAATATAGAATTTAGTGATGTTTGGGTGATGATTTTCATAGCATGAATGTATTTCCTCTGTCATAGGGTTTTGAGGTCTTTGGCTCGTCTGGCTAGAATGCTATAACATTTGCCAAACAGTGGTCATTGTAATTTTTTAGAAGTTTGTCATAAAACATATGTATACATCTGTGTATTAAAAAAATACATTTATTGACTTGCCATGGAAAGAAAACTTTTACAAACAAAACAAAAAAAATAAAAAATGACTACAATACAATCAGCTCTAGAATTCTAAATCTATACCTCATTCGGTATCCAATCAGCTATAATTAATATTTGTCCAATTATGAACTTTACATAATGTTTCAGCATTTTCTGCAAGTGTATCTTATTCTGGGAGTTAGAAACTTGGCACTCTCATCTAGTGTATCTTATTTACCTGTTTATATTATTATTAATGTCTGATTCTGGGTATATATCAAAGACCAATCTTAAAACAGTCTTCAGCTGTTTTAAAACTACAAATTTGTGTTTGGTGGAGGGTTCAGGTAGAGGTTGGCCTTAGAATATACATTTTGCAAGCATGTGAGTCAACACTTGATGTCACACTTCCTTGTAAGCTTGTTGGAAGGTCTGTGTGCTGCAATATCAAATGGACACAAAAACCATAATCAGATTACTGAAATCCATGATTATAAGTTTAAGAGAAACCAAAAAGAATGTCCAGACACAAAACACAAACCAATATGTGTTAATAATATTTCCTTTTTTTAATGTAAAGTTAAAAAAATAAAGGGGAAGTGGCGGTAAGTCTTACAGCCCACAAATCTCTAGCTTGAACATCAGCCTTTGAGGAAAGACCAATGTCTTTCCATCTCGCAGTTATAGAAGCTGTAGAATTACTTCTGTTCCACAAGATTACAACCACTCTTTTGTTGGAGAGTGATCCAGCCCACACCTATAATTGCTCATATATACAAATATTATGTACAGGTAAGAAAAACCTTTATAGCTTTTTTTCCATCAAAATGTTGCATTGCATAATACAAAAAGGAGTCATAAAAGTCAGAAGCAGAATTGGGTTTAATTTTATCAATTCAATAACCCACAAAAATATCATACCTCAAGGTCTCCTTGCTGGCTGACTTTCTTTCCTTGAACACCTAATGAATCTGGGAACAGCCAAAAAGACTTGGAGATTAAGATAAAAGTTCAATCTGAAACTTATGTACTGAAAAAACTGAATTTGAAGAGATCCACATATCTGACCTTGGTTGACATCTATGACTTCTTTGTTTCCCAAAATCTGTAGAATTTCCTTGCTGGCATTCCTTATGTCACAGCCAATCAGCAAGGGTGCCTGCGAGAGATTTGGACATGGACCCTTAGCCAAAGACAAAACAACTGTACCTTCACTAGTATAGGGCTTGTATGGATAGAAGTATACTTGTGTGGCCTAGACACACCAGGGTCAGCAACATTGGTGATGAACTACGAATTTGGATCCTTAACCAAAATACTAAAAACCTCATCTTTAGAAAGGTACCCACTTTAACTAGTAACTATTTTTGCATACAAGCCTATGTTTGTTACCTTCATTAAAGCCCATATGCTGAAATGTGATCTGTATTCCTCAGTGGTTAACTTGCCACTTCCAACAACCAATATGCCAGGATCTGATTTGGACAATATAAGTACAAAATTATTTGAAATTCACTAGGGACATAAAAATCAGTATCATAACAATGGAGCAATGAATCTACCATTCCATCCACCAGGGCCTGCATAAGTTGCCCACTTATCATTCTGGTCAGCTAAAGATGTGATGCTGCAACAAAAATGAATGTACAAATATATGCTTTCTCAATCCAATCATTTTTGAAAATATGTACTTTGTCTATGAATATATCCAGTACGTTACCTTCCCCAATCGTCTCGGATCTCTTCGGTAGTTCCCCAGCTGTTTGCAATTTTAGAGGGCCATCTTGCAGGATCGTCAATACCACTGCACGTCAAAACAGAAACAGCTAGTATCTTGTTTCTGGTGATATTAAACTAAGCTTGTACGTGACCTTGATTATTCAGTAAATAGAGATATTATTGTTTGCAAGCCAATCTTATTACCCATCCAATGAATAGAATATAGGACGGCCTGTCTTTTTGAGAGCTTCACTCATTTTCTGGTACCTGTGAATTTTAAAACAAAATTCAATATATTTTAGTTTTTACTAAACTGATGCCTAAATCCACATATTGATCAAATTTAGTACAAATGTTATGTACCTCTTCTGAATTGGAATGTAATCACCATAGCAGTAATCATATTTCAAATAGTCTACTCCCTGCTCATTTTTCAAATAACAGTAAACTTTTAGTATTACAGAAGTGATGAGAGTAAAAAGAACTTTTGGTTTCTCATTCTGTTGCCTTACAGATTCATCTACGTGTTCTAAGACCTTTGCATTTTGTTTCAAGGACTGGATAGATTTATCCAAAGTATAGAACAATTTGATCAGTAGATGAGATAATGGAATTAAAAGCAGGTTACCCATCAAGCGAATGTTTTGGCATCTTGTTCTTCGTGTCGAATGGATCCTGGCATGCTTTTGCTGCATGTATTGTTTCTACAAAAGAAACCAAACATGCACATCAATATTAGTAAACAGGACTTTGATATATATGCTATGATCATTCTGAGGCTAGAACATGCTATAATGCTTTTGACTGATCCTAGTATATTACTCACCCAGCATCAGCATATATTCCAAATTGGAGTCCCTTGGAATGAACATAATCTGCCAAAGTCTTTATGCCAGAAGAAAATAGTGAAGCTTTAGCAACCAGAGTACCCTGGCAATATATAAGAAGGATCTGAGTTCCTCTGAAAACTTGCTTTCATGAATCAAAATGTTCAATATGACACAAGAATTTCAAGCAAAACTTACATGAGTAGCAACTCAAAATTGATTAAACTACTACATTGAAGTCTAGCTATGAAGAAGGTTCCAGAGTTCATTTCATCAACGAATCTCTGGTATTGTTATAAGCTAAAACAAGAGGAAAAACAAAGTGATCTAATTCTAAGCTTATTTATTTATTTGACCATACCAATACCTGAGCATTTCGGTGTTTCTCACCCCAACAATCATCTGTTAGTTCATGGAAAGAACAAGTTAAACATAAGCTATTCAGATTAGAAGGGAACACTTACCGTTAGTGTTGATAGTAAGAAATACAGAAAAAAGGAAAGAGAATGTATCTCACCTAGATTTATATATTCATATCCAATCTTGGATAATCCAGTGGAGATCAATGCATCAACTGTGTAATGCACATTCATAAGGGCAATTTAATGAAACCATTTCATATATTGATTACAGAAAATTAAAATATATGAACATGGATAGAGATGCTTGACCTACCAATAAAATATTTATGTTCTCTTAGTGCTAAGATCAAATAAAGTTGTATACACACATCTACAAAATAAAGTTGTTGTAACTACTAATACTTCACAGATGATGGACTCTATCCTTGCATTCTGGATATTAACTACCCAACCACTATTCTTGTAAACAAAAGCCATTTCATGTCGAGCAAAAAAATTATGTTACCTGACTCACGAAAAACCTGTTCATCAACTTGATGGCAGAAGAAATGTTTCCGACCATTCCATCTGAATGCAGAAAAAAAACACATATACAGATGGTTTAGTGTGAGTATCTGGTCAATTACATATGTCAAATCCTATTTTGTCTAAAACAAAGTTCATTGTTCAAAACTTCAAAGTGTAATATTTTATAAAAATGACTGGTTTTAAAGATTTCCAGACACCCTTATCATCCCCAAAACTTCTTCTGATCATAACCTATCTGAGGACAGAAAATTACTACCAAAATCTGGCAAGGTGGATGAGAAAGGTAAAGACTGACTAATGGAAAATCCATCCATATACCTCCCTGCTTTTGCTCCTATTAATTAATAAGCAATTGACTAAATGCATCAATATGATCTGTTTCCTAGACAATAGAAAATCATACCCCATTTGAGGCTTCTGGCCAAGCCCATTGGAAGCTGCATTGGCCTGATACAAGCAGCCAATAACCAAAAGAATTGCAAATAAAACAGACCCCATTTTCATGCTTGGCCAATGTACATTTCTCCCTTAATTAGCCGTCTCTATATATAGATGTCCACGACTCCACCATAAACTACAAGTTGTATATTGATGTTAGAGATGACATTGATTTGCCTGTAAAAAGACTCGTTCAAAGCATGGTACTAACATTAATGTTATTAGTGTTATCAACATCATCGATGTAGCATCACCAAATATCATTAACAGCTACAACTGATTTAACATATCTAACAAAATCTGAATCTAAATAAAATTAAATATAACAAATCTACTTAATCAATATACTCACATCTCACTAACATAATAACTTAAAAAATTACTTACAATATAATATTATTCTAATATATAATTTTAACATAATTTAACTTCATGTGACATTCCATTGCTAACCACCCATGGTTGAAGTAAAATCTCCCTCCGTGCAACGAATTAAAAATATTACAACATTATCACCAATTCAATTTAATGTGATGCAATAAATAAACAATATGTCATTCTTGCAAGCAATTAAGATAGACAAATTATAATTAATAGAAGAGGATTTCATGAAGAAACCTCACATGCAACCCGACATCTTCTGGGTGAATGGTCTGTACATTTAAAGCCTGCAATAGCCAGGTGAGTTCTAGGGAAAAGACATAAAGCCTGCAACAAGCCATGTGAGTTGTATGGAAAAGGGAGCTAGGGATCATCTTTTGATTAAGTGGCATGTACAACCATTTGAATTCTCTGCCACAAACATATACTGAAGCTACGGACATCAGTGAGTATTAAATCATGCCACAACCATGTGAACTGTCCTCCACAAATAACTTGTTGAAATTGTAACACACAAAATGAAAAAACAAATCACTACAAATTGAATAAGAATCCAAATTTGTTGAGGACCCCACAATCTGATGTTGCATGTGAGTATATAATATAAAGTGTTTCCAAAGTATAGTTAGAAAACCATGGAGGCTCTTGAGTGTCTGAGGATGAGGCCAATTTATCATGGTATCTATTTTTTTGGGATCCACCTAAACCCTTTGGGCTGAAATAATATGCCTAAGATACTACACTTCATTCTGGCCAAAAGCACATTTGGATTGTTTTGCATAGAGTTGATGATCATAGAGAAGTTTTAGTGTGATCTCTAGATGTTGGAGATGATCAGACCATGTTTTACCATAGATGAAGATATCATAGAAGAAGACTGAAATGAATTTCCCTAAATAGGGCCAAAATATTTTATTCATCAATGCCTAGAATGTTGAAGGAGAATTAGTGAGGACAAAGGGCATGACCAAAAACTCATAGTGGCCATCATGCATACAAAAAGTTGTCTTAGGGATATCATCCTCATGAAGTCAGATCTAGTGATACCTAGAGTAGTGATCCAACTTAGAAAAAAATGAGCGCCATGAAGCTCATCAAGAATTGCATCAATAATAAGGATCAAGGACTTATCCTTGATTATGATGTGATTAAGTGCATAAAATTCAATGCAGAGGCTCCATGATCCATATTTTTTCTAGATAAGGAAAAATAGGGAAGAATATGGGTTGGTACTGGGGTGATTAATGACTTGCTTTAGTAAGTCTCAAATGAGCATCTTGATCTTGGTCTTTTGTTGAAATGGGTAGTGGTAAGGCTTGATTCTAACACTTCTAAGGTATAGTTAGAATTTTACGTTTCTACCACTTCTCTAGTATAGTGGAATTTTATCCTACCATGCTTTGTTTTTAAATATAACTTTGAATTCTTTGTTAAGCAAAATAACACTTTTGACTATCACAACATGAAGGCCTGGATCTTTGTTTGAAACTAATATCTTCACATAAACATTGTAATTATATATATATATATATATATATATATATATATATATATATATATATATATATATATATATATATATATATATATATATATATAAAGGATTTATTAAACACTACACTCATTAAAAAATTTATTAATAAAAAAAGAAATAAAAAAATAAAAAACTTAAAATATAAAATTACATTCACTATTCATTATTCATGAAAACCTTCAATTTAATATTAAAATAAATAATTAAATTATAATTTATCACATAATTTTTTTTTTTTTTTTGAAAACATCCTTATTAAATTTTATTATAAAATCTAAATATCTTTTTAAATAATACATATCAATTTTATATTTTTTTTATCAACTTTTTTTATATAATCTAAATATTTTTTAAAATAATACATACCAATTTCATATTTATTTTATTTTTTATATCCATAAAATAAACAAAATACATATCCCTAATTTGATTCCAATTCCCCTCCCTTCCCCACACCCTAAAATAAACAAAATACATATCCCTGATTTGATTCCAATTCCCCTCCCTTCCCCCCACACAAATATGTATGTTTGACTTTTTATATGTATTCATTCCTATCATAATTATATTAAAATTGTTTTTATTATTAAAAAAATCATTCTATAAATATAAAATAATGTTTTCGAATCACATCTTACCTTCCCTAAAGGAAACTATACACGTTGGATTTCCACTTTTTGGTCTTCATTTTTCAAAATAGAAGTATACCAATTATATGTTATTATTCATAGCTTTAAAATAATAATAATATTTTAATTTTTTTTTAATAATATTTCAACTTTAATCTTGTGCTTACTTATCTATACAATTATTTAGAATTTTATGAAAGATTTCTCAAATATTCATGCCAAGTAATGGATGCATAGATTGGGGCGATGCATTATTAAGGTCAACTATGCACACATAATTGCAAATGAATCATATGCAAATAAAATGAAATGTAAACTTACATGTTACGACATATTCAAGAGTTTACTATATTCTGGAATTTTGGTTATAGCCATGAATTACATATTCTGCAATCTCTCTGATTCTGTGAAATCACATTTACATAGGCAACAAAAGATGGAATGTTTGCAGAAACCATATTTCCCAATTAAAATTAGGTGGTGATATGAGAGTTCTATCGCCTTATCAGCAACACATTCCACCACCTCATATTAATCGTTTATTTGAATATTCACACCTAGTTCTTTCTTCATTCATTCATATATATATATATATATATATATATATAGACATGAAAAAAATATAAAATATATTTGACTGATTGTTTTACTAAATGGTTGTTTAAGGGTGTAAAATTTACCAAAAGAATGAAACACTAGAGGATCACACAAAGATAATAAATTATAGTAATCATTAATGTATTAGAATTGAGAATTAAAAGATAGAACGATTGATAGTTTTCATAAATTGATAAAGAGATGTATAAATAGAGATGTGAACCATATCTGATTTACCCAGATTCTATCAGTGATGTTTGATACTGAAAAATAGGTTTTGAGATTGATCATAATGAAATTTGAAAGTATGACCATGTTTTTGGAAGACAACAAAAAACGTATAATATTGATAATGATAGTCTGAAATTGTATGATTGATTATGTTGAGTTTTTGGAGATTTTGGTAGACTTCTAAAATTATGGAAAATTTGATCTTTTGTGTCTAAAACTTTTTGGGATGCTTCGGTTGTAGTAGGGGTCTATGATTCTAGCTTCACCTAGTGGAATTATTGTGCACAGTCTTCAAATCAGCTTCTCTTTTGATGTAACCCTAATTTGCCATAATGTCACAAGAATATAGAATATGTGCAAAGTTATTATCTAGGGCCCCTTTGAGGGTTGCTACTACATACCCTGCATGCTCATAATCAAGACTCAATATACTTCTAGTGCTTCGTGAGTGTTCCCAATCCAAATGAGAAAAAAACATCACTTCCTCTCCTCATGTAATAAAATTTAACTATATTCTTTGTTATGAACTTGTTTTGGTACAAGTGTATATGTATTAGACTTGCATAGATGATGAGGGAAGAGTAGCCTCAATATGCAAACCTCTTGATAAAATTTGATAATTATGAGTGGGAGACTTAGCTTATAAGAGATGATAAATGACCTAGGGTACATTTGTATATATACACTCATTTTAAATCACTTTTGTACACATTCATATGTAAGTTAACTATGAAAGACAGTGAAAATTGAAAATCAAAGAAAGAGAAATCAACATAGGAAAAGAGGACCCAAAAAATGCATGTGACCAAAATTCACTGCCATCAATTATGGTCTTACTAGAATCATGGATCGTAAATTATGATAATGTCCAAAAACATCACAAAAATAGAGATCAAGTTGGATTGAGGATGACTAGAAGGATATTTATGCATGCAACTAAAAATTATAAAATATTTACGAGAAAATTTAGAATATGCAAGGCTATGATGGGTCTAATGTGAGGGGGAAATGTCTAAAAAGAGCCAAATATACACAAATAGGACAAGTGCATGAAAACATGAAAAATACAAAGTGACAGCATGATTGTACTAAAATTATGTGTCTAAATAAAGCCCCACATTGATGCATGTACATGAATGTTTGTGTGCATATCAAAGTAAAACAAAAACCAAGAGCATACCTATGCAATTACCTAATATGGATGGAAGGAAAAATACTTTTTATTTTTAAATTTGGGCCACTCAAGGTCCAACATTAACAACTTTAGTGTACCTAAAACAAAACATGAATGCATGCAAGTAGATCAATGTCCTAGTAAATTAATGTGAAAGTAAAAATGAAACAATTTTAATTGGGAAAATGGGTTTAGGATGAATATACCTAGTTATAAGTTAATCATGATGTTTATTTAGAAAATATAGTGCTACATATCTAAAATTGAAATGGAAATAGGGATTCAACTTATCAAGAGTGAAACTCTACTTCTTGATTAGGGAAGTAGACATTTGGTAATATCGATGGTGATTATGGTAATATCTCTAATGACTTTACAAATATGGAAATGTGATGTTAAAATATCTAGATATAATATCCAAATAGATGCCCCCTTTTGATTTGAGGGATGGTCCTATAAATAACTCATCTCAAAAGAAAGGATTAAACATATCATTTGTAAAAATAAGTTTAATTGTGACAATAATTGAAAATGCATGTATAACATTGTATGTAATTATAGAAAGATATCAGCATGTTAAATAAGAATATGCAATCCATATGAAGATGTAATATGAGGAGGGAGGGGCAAGTGATATTCCTCGATGTAATCTAGTAAAGTAAGAGAATTGATATGCCCTAATGTGGAATATATAGTAATAAAATTACTAAATATAGTGAATGTCATGTGACTAGGTGTATGAAAGACATGGGATATCCTTATATAATAAAAGTATGATCAATACCTACACATGGGTGTAATAAAATATGTGTAAGATAGGATCAATAATTATCATGGAGAATGTTTGGGTATTGTGCCTGGGCAATGGAGAAATATAAATAGTAAGGTTTAGGAATGTGTGGGAATGATGTCACCAATGGAAAATGTATGGAGGGTAAGTGCACAGAGTTGGGTGAGGGGGGGGGGGAAGTGGACACATTTTGCATTCACACTGATTTCAACATTTTCACATATTCAGCTTACATTTAAATATGGACATATAGTTTATTATACTTTAAGTTACATTTTATTTATATACTTTCAAGATGTTTGAGAGTGGTTTTGAACCTCTAGGAGATATAATGCAAATTCTAGGTTTTGGAGGATCCTATCATATCTCAGACTTAATTAGATTCTAGGGTTTCAAACTTAGCCATATTGTAGTGTTTCAGGATTTCAAGGAGACATCATAAGAGGTATGAAGGATGCATGAAGTGATGTAGGTATGATTGAATAGTATTAGAGCATCTCTCACAAAGTGCCACAAATTGATCCCACCCCATTCCCTGTGCACCCCTCAAGGCATACACTCTGGGAGAAATGCATTGATGAGCCCTTACTATATTCAGGAACCATCTAATGCACAAAATCATACCAACATGGTTTATAGTTTTGTGATACATTTATAATAGCAAGCCCACAGAGAAAACATACACCTCACTTCTTTCATTATATGGATCGTGGATATTTCTACCAGATTTTGATAAATTTAAGTATTTTTTTTACTTTGTCAAATTTTCCCAAGTAATCAACCACCCCTATCGATTAATATCTTATTAAAATAATCCTTGCCCTTATATCCTAAACCCTATACCTTAGACTCGATGCCCTAAACCTTAAACCTTAAACCCTAAAATAATAAATTTAATCCAAATTAACATCCTTTAGAATAAGAATTAGGTTCACAAGGCTCAATTTGGCCCAAATCCCATCAATAATTGCCCTAATTGACTAATTGGCTCAATCTGTGATGACGTTGGGGCTAATTGAGCCCAAAATCACATTCATGATTTAATCCTATACCTTAAAACCTATACCTTATACCTTATACCTTATACCCTAAGCACTAAACCTTAAATGCTAAATCATAATACCTAAATCCTAAATCAATTTATTTAGCATTTATTTAGCCCCAAATAACATAATTTAGAGTAATAATTATTTTCATAGGGCTTAAATCAGCCCAAATCACATCACTTATTTCCCTAAGTGACTAATTGGCTCAACCTATGATAACATTGGGACTAATTGTACCTAAGATCATATTTTATAGTCAAAGGTAAGTTCAACAAGCTAAAATTGGCCCCAATTACCTTTACTATTGGACCCTATACCCTAAACCATAAAACATATAACTTAAACCTTAAGCCCTAATTGTATTTACTCTTTAAACCTTAAACCAATCATTTTAGACCTAATTAACATCATTTAACTAATAATTAAATTCACAAGGTTCAATTTGGCCCAAATTACATCACTAATTTCCTAAATTGACTAATTAGCTCAATCTATGATGACATCGAGGCTAATTGACCACAAAATCACATTTTGTAGTCAGAAATAGGTTGAATAAACTCAAATTATCCCCAATTGCCTTTGTAATTGGACCCTAAACCCTATACCTTAAATATATGCCTTAAACCCTAAATTGTAAACCCTAAAATTATCTATTCATCCCAAATTAACATCCTTTATAATAAGAATTAGGTTTACAAGGCTTAATTTATCCCAAATTGCATCACTGATTACCTCAATTGATTAATTGGCTCAATCTATTATGATATTGAGGCCAATTGAGCCTAAAAACACATTTTGTAGTTATAAATAGGTTCAATGAGCTCAAATTATTCCCAATTTCCTTTATTATTGGACCATATACCCTAAATCGTATACCCTAAGCACTAAACCTTAAACCTTGTAAGCCCTAAACCCTAAATTTAATCATTTAGCCCCAATTAACATCCTTTAGATTAATAATTATTTTTACAGGGCTCAATTTATCCCAAATCACATCACTCATTGCCCCAATTGACTAATTGGCTCAATATTGTTGGAGATTTATCAATGATATGGTCATTGAAACTTTTGGAAAGGATCTTTTTTTCTGAAGGGAATGAACCCTTCAAAATATTTGAAATGGGCCCTTCCAAAAAGTAAAAGACTCTACGAAATGATCTTTTATCCTTCAAAAATTTGAAAATGCACCTTCGGGTTTGTGAAAAAGAACCCTTTCGAAGAGAAAAAGACCTTTGGAGTTTTACAAATGGTCCCTTGAAACTTGGGAATGGTCTTTTGAGAAAATGAAATAGAACCCTTTGAAAAAGTTGTCTCGAAAAATGCTTCAGACAAAAAGTCTGAAAGAATTCAACAAAGGACAAAACTTGAAAGAATTCCTTCCAAAATAAATAGGCATTGTTATTTTGTCATGGGATCTTTGTGGAAAACTTCTACCAAAGGAAAACTTTAATGCAAACACTTTTCCCAAAGTTTGAATGTGTATACATGTTGGCCTCTTCTGGACTTGTCCCTGTAATTGCTCTGAACACCTCAAAAAACTTGCTTGGATCTTTCCATTGCAATGACATAAAAAGCTTCAAAGATAAGGGTGGAAATTTAACCTTAGGGGTCAAAATTGTCAACAATGACCACACCCAAGTTAGTGATAAGACAAAATAATACTTAACTCAAACAAGGCCTGATGACAAGAGGATACTCTACAAACAAGGATGCACAAACAAGAAAACACATACATACACAAGAAAACATTCAAACACAAACAATGAATGTAATAGTGTAACAATATCAATGTAGAATACCCATGCGATAAGAGGCATATAAAGTATAGCATAAGATGTGGTAATATAATCTCAAAATGATAAATGATAAACAAGTATGAATATTACCATGCTAGAATTCACTGAAATAGAAATGCCCCTAAAGCTAAGACACATTGTCCTTGATACAGGCCCCTTCAAGATGTGGGCACATAATGTGACATCCAATATCATGTAATATATGAATCTACACAACATTCATACAAGACAATACTATGAAAAACATGTGTAAACCATGGATATGAAAACCTCTAGCATAGGTAAACATGTATAAAAAAAAGTGTTTTTGAACTTTTTGAAATTTTTAACATTCTTGATTTTTTTGTAATATTTTTAAATTTTTCAACTTTGTTAATGTTTTTCATTTTTTGAATTTTTGTAAATTTTTTTAAATTTTTGAATTTTGCCAATATTTTTGAATTTTGAAAATTTTCCAATGTTTTTGTATATTTTATTTTTTTCCAATGTTGATGTGTTTTAGCTCCTAAATGGGTAAGATATGAGTTATGTAGGCATTAAACATAATAATCATAATGCACCAATGTATGAATATTATACTAAGTACCATGATCTATGTAATAGTGTGAGCTAAATATGTAATAAAGGTCCCATAGTGCATGATAAAAGTGAAATGTCATGACATATGATATAGCCAACTATGTGGCAAGACCAAATAGAAATTAAATCCTAAGTTAAGCATAATGATGTACATGAGGAAGATATCCTACCCCTAAAGTGAAAATTCTCAAAGAAAGTTAGATATAAAAATGATAACATCATATACCAATGTAATGTGTAAATCATAAAATTTGAAGCTAATAATATGTAGTGTTAATATATATAAGAATCATACATGGGTAAAACACCCCAATAGATGAATATGTGTCATGTACACCAAAGTGGAAGATATTGTCAAGTGAATAATGCATATGAAAACCAAGCAATGCCAAGTTATAAATGGTGCTAAGGACATGCAAGCCACAACTAATGTAATATGGCAAGGCATGCAAGTAATATGGCTTGTTAAAGTGATAAATATATAATTAGTACAAAGTGTAGGATGAAAATATGGGTGTCATGTCTCCATGGGTAAATTGTGCTAAAGTTATGTTAAAAAAAGTCGCAATATGTTAATTAGAAACATCTGAGGGTGTTAGTGTAAGTTTTTTCTCACTATGTGGTTTTACCTACATGGTCTAGTCAGCTTACTTAGGTTTAATAAAGGTCATTAGGTAAAAAAATCCCACATACATGAGGATGTTGGGACATGTTTATTTATCACCTATATACTGAACCTTACTATATACTTTTTGGCTAATGTTTATTAATGCAACTTTTGTTTGTGAAGACAAGCTTCTTTCTTTGAGTTTTTTCTTTTGGATTTCATTACTCTATATAGGTGTTCTTTGTGCATTAGATCCTATCAAGTAGATCTTCAAGTATGACCCACTTTGACATGGTATCAGATCTATGTTGGTAGCTAAATACCATTGTTTTTATTGTAATGTCTAGCATTCTAGCTTGTTCAAGTATTTTTCTTGATTTCATTTTTCAAGGGTTTGGTGGGGTTTCTAGAAAATTCATGCAGATCTATACAATTGGAGTCTCTGAAAAAAAAATAGATAGCATCATTGGACTCAAAAGGTGTCAAAACCTTATGATTAGATGTAAACATGACCTAATTTCATGTTCGTCAAATTTTCACTATTTTTGGAGGGTTTGAAGACATTTTTTGAAATTTGTAGATTCTGTACTGCTTGGTACTCAAAATATGAAATGGGTATTTGATAGTTTTCAAGGAAACCATATAGATTTTTCAAGATTTAAGGTTTTACTCGCTAGTTTTTTTACCATTTTTATTTGGTTCGATGACTTCTATAATTTTTATAGACAATTTTCTTTTTTTACTTCCACTACACCTATGCATCTTCCATGACTATGTCACCATATTAGTGTTATTGCATCCTTCACCTATATGTGAACATGAATGTGGACCCTTTGCATGTCCATATGCTGACATACTCAGTGGCTATCCCTGACTAGTGTAGACACATGAATTAAGGCCATCTGTGTCTTCACATGTCTATATGTTCATGTCTTTGTTAAGTTATGGAGCTAAAAGCTTCACTGATGCAGACATGGAGGAGGGTGCAGAAGGGTTGCTGAGTGCCACGGACACCGGCGTCGGTCAGGCCAACCGACGTCGGCAGGATGGAGCAGGAAAGCAACCGACGTCAGTCAGAGATCGGCCGGCGTCGGCGACCCCTAGGTGGACAGGGACCGGCGTCGGTCGCCTGTGTGGTTCAACTGCGAGCTTATTACAGGCAGTTAGCTAACGAACCAAGTGTTTGCATGCGTAGTGCTAATTATAGACTAAGTGTTGCGGATCTAATTATTGTACTAGGAGTCTAATTATTATTTGGATGAGATCTATATAATAGACTCATGGTTGTATTGTAAAAGTGTAGCTAGGAAGTAAGAGAGCATAATTATAAGCTCCTTCTGTGTGTGAGGTAGAGCAATGGTGTGTTCCTCCTAGTGCCACAGTACCAAGGTGGGTGCTGGATTGGAGAATCAACAGGGTTCTTCAAGAGTGTATGATCTTAGTCATCAGGTGTGCATGGCTTCTATAGGAGATCTACATGGTAAGTAAGATCATTGATATGCAGGTATGTGTGTGTGCAAGGTCAAGGTTCACAGGTGTACAGAACTAGCTTGATCTGTAGTTTGAAGATCGATAGGACAGCAACACAACAGGGAGTAGTATCAGGAGAGATCTACTTGGAGTACAGGTGTGTACTTGTGGAGTGTGTGGAGCACTTGTGGAGTGCGTGGAGCACAGGTGTAAGGTGAACACCAACTCTGTATTTGAGTTGGGTGTTGGGACCTAGTAGAGAGAGCTTTGAGGAGAGAATTACTGTTCACTTGAGGTGTGGGTAAACTCTGAAGAGGTGGTGGAGAATAAGTGGCATCTTCTTTATTGTATTCTTTTTTGTATGAGTATTAATACAAGTTGTGTATTGTCTCTCATATCTTGTGTTATTTCTGGATTCTAGTTACTTGTTGATTCTGGTTATTTCTGCATATTAAGTTGCTTGAATTTGGTAATCAATTGTGTGCTTCCGGGTTGGTCTTATTTCCAACAAGTGGTATCAGAGCATGTTTATTGTTCTAGGTTCCTGACAGTCTTTGGCTAGCCATCCCTAATTAGCATGCGTATGGGCCCTGTACATCTCCACACATTTATGTGCTGATGTCTTTGGATAACCATCCTTGACTGGCATAACCATGTGATCATGAGCACTCCATACATTTACATGCTAGTGTCCTTGACCAACCATCCCTATCTGATATGAACTCAATCATGCACAAACCCACGTCTTTGCATGTCTATGTACCAACATCACCAACCATCCATCTCTACCTGATGTGAATGCATGGTTGAGTAGGTATGGTAACCACATCTATGTGCTTGAAAAATATACTATGACATGCTTATATATCATGCCCAACCATGATAGTCTGATTGTCTTTGAAATCTATGAACATGCATTCTTGTGCTCACACTCTTCCTTGACATTTGCATGACCGTTAATTTTATGCTCGTGAATGGTGAAACTATTCATTTGGAAAATGGGGTCATTTTTTTGATAATGCCACTCACCCATCAATCACATCAACCAAAGTAAGGGTGGAGGGAGAACACCTAAATTTGTTCTTAGTCCTTGGTCATATGGGAGTTAAGCCCTTGGTCACGTCCAACCCAAAATTGTTTAACTTTTACTCTAAGGGATCATAAGTTTTTTTTGAGGAAGTTGCCACCAATTTTTTTCAAACTATTTTTACAACCAATTTTTTTAATTCAAAGTGGAGAACATTATTTTTTGCTAGCAAGAAACATTCAAAAGTGCATAACTTTCAACTTGTTGCTCTTTTTGAGGTATCAATTTTTTGTAAGTGTAAGTTGTTTTGAGCTCTACACATATTTTATATTATCATGCATTTTAAATTTGAACCTCTACATATTTAAGGGTGTGTCATTCCTATTCTAAAACACATATAGTTCAACACACTTATTTTCTACATCATGGATCTTAGTTTTGTTTTGATTATTATAACATTCAATTATCACGAGTAGAAATTCAAAGTGAAAATCCTCTTGAAGAGTAAAGGATTACATGGAATCACCATAGGTATATAAATAGAACCAACACCTAAGCAAAAAAGGTGAAGTGGTATAATCAAAGTGATGAAGCCTATAGTCTATTATGTCTTTCTATGTCTCCTGACTTACTTTTTCATATCAAATCTACAATATTTCTAAATCAAGTGTGGTCTACATTGAAAAAACTCTTTAAAAAGTAAGACATCATGAGGGATCATGAGTTAGAGAATGAGCTCATCAATTTAAGCCTAGGGACTATGATATGATTCAAGACTTCTTAACCAAGTTCAAATCACTCAAGTTATAGTTAAAATTGTGTGGCATTGACAATAAGGATGATCAATTGATTCTTTTCATCCTTGCCAAATTAGGATCCGACTATTTTATATTCATTTCTACCTTCCATGCCACCAAGTGTGCCATTGGAACTATATGGACCATGCCATCCTTGGATGATTTTGCTTCTAACTTGACTTAAGAGCAAGACAAGCTCATTCAAATAGGTACACTAAAGTCCTCCAAATTTCATGCTTTAATTATGAGTCATGATAAATAGAAGGCTACTAGTAGCAAGGATAAGAAATAGAAAAAGGACCCAGTGCAAAAAAAGGGTTAGAAATATGATGCTAAGAGAAAAAAATCAAAAGATTCCTCCTCTTAAAATGAGAAACCCAAGAAAGAACAACTGACATGCAAATATTATAAGAAATCTATGCATTATGAATCCAAATGCATGAAGAAGTAGATTGATCAACTGATAAAAAATGCTCAAGAAGCACATCATCAGTTTCCTTGATTCTTCTAATCAGAGTTCATCAACACATGATTCTTTGAAGCCTAAATATAGTAAGAAGGAAAAAGATAATGGCAAAGCACTTGTTATAGTTGCATCCCAACTTTCCACATGGGTTATTGATTCTAGTGCATTGTATCACATGGCTTCATCACAAGACATGTTCTCATCCTTGAGGCCTTGTTATATGCCTTCCATCTTATTGGGTGATGATACTTTTGTAGAAGTTAATGGAAGAGGATATGTTAAATTAAATGGTGGGACATTTCAAGATGTTTTGTGTGTTACCTCTTTATCCACCAATATCTTATCTATATATCATATCATTCACATCAGTTAGAGCAAGAAAGTTGATTTTACAGCTAATTCCATGGTTATTAGGAAAGTTAATAGTGATTCTATTGTTAAATTTGGGAAAATAGATCACTGATAATGATTATATACTTTCTCACATTTTACTATTGATTAACCTTCTACTGCACTACT
>JARHVA010005126.1:812500-880000 GCA_037957365.1 Torreya grandis | reverse complement strand
CACACACACACACACACGAATGGTCATGAGCTTATTTGGAGGTGCTATGATTGGGTTACATGATTATATTAATCATGTTTTGAAGATAATTAATAATGGACATGATTTATTTTCATATATTATATAACTCTATATGGATTATATATGTGATTTGTTTTAGGATTGGATTTGGATGATTCATGTGGTTCACATGGTAGTTACTCACATTATGTGTACTATTGGGCTGAAATCTTTTGAGCCTAGGAGTAACTTAGGGCCTTGTGGGCTCTAGTGGTTCTGTTAGGAGATGAAGGAGATCAGGGGATTATGGGAATAATTTTAATCTTATCTTTCATTCTTACATGAAATATACTTATACATTTCTATATAACAAAGTAGAGGTGGATATGACAAGATTTGGTGGGGGCCTTTAGTAGGCTGCATGTTGACTCTCTCCCTATGTTATTCTTAGAAATGAATATGTATATTTTCTAAAATTTAGACTAGAGGAGGAGATTACAATCTTTGGTGGAGGACTATAGCAGGCTATACGCTGGCTCCCCTCCCTCTATTGAACTAGCAAATCAAAAGGTGAATGGAGCAAATGACAAATGAAGTGAAAGGTTGGAAGTGGAACTTGGGGCCTTACGAGTTACATGTTAGTTCCTCTTCTTGTGTTTTATTTATGATACACATATCTTGGATTTGTGATTAAATATCATAGTTATGACAATGCAATGGATTTCATGTGCCTAGATCATGTGACCATTATAGGACTCATAGATTGGTATGACCACATTATGGATGCATTTATTGCCATCATTTATTATATTATATTTTATCATTTTATGATCATTTTAATGAGTGTAATGAGTGTACCAATGAAAAACGATCAAAGATAAAAAGGGAGAAAAGAGGTTGACCATTAAACCAAAGACTACACTTATCTCAAACATGATCATTAACCATTGACCATTATACTTAGAGTGAATGTACTTTATGACATATGTATGCTTAGCCTACATTGTACCTCAATAAAAAACATTACCTAATGAATTTTTTAGACCATGAGAATGCATACCCCATAATCAACTTAATAAAATATTCCTTGCATTAATTATTCCTATGTAAGAAAGATCTTGATGGAACCCATTCTAAAAGACTTGGATTTTTGGTTTCACCTTGAAATCCAAAAAGTAAAAAATTCTAAAATAATTTTCTTAAAATTTTATTAGACAAAAATTAGGTTCCTTGGATGTGTGAACGTTATGACATTCTAGGAATCTCTCATACCTATGATCGATGTCATCAAAGTTGTTTTGGGGAGGAGTGCACTGCAAAGCTAGAGTGGACCAATGTCTATATTTGATTGGCTGCAAAATGCAACAACCTACTATATTTATTTTTTAAAACAAATTCTATATATATCTTCTCATTCTTAATACAACATAATTTGGAGAGTTGGTAGAGAAATTTTTTTAAAAATGAAATAATAATAATTGGAGAAGGATATCTTGTCCTCGTAGTAGTTTAACTAGGTTACATACCTTATAATTTCTTAGGAATGTGCAAGAATGGTCAAGTGTTATGTGTGAATAAACTTAGTGTAGTGTTGTACTTGGGGAAAATGGAAAAAGGACTTAAGTGGAACTTTGGTACTTTAATAGGTTGCTTACTAGTTCCTTTAAGTTTGGAGGAAGATTATGACCATGGGGGTTGCTTACTAGTTCCTTGACATTTGGAGGAAATTTAGGGCCATAGGGGTTGCTTACTAGTTCCTTGAAGTTTGGAGGAAGCTTAGGGCCATGGGGGTTGATTACTAATTTTATTTTCCATTAACATTGGTGAAAATTCAAGTGTGCAAAGGTAATGCTTGTGGATTACATATTATGAAAAAAGTTTTTCCTACTTATATTATACCTTTTCCATCTTCTTAAATTTTCTCCAAGATAATTTAGTAGCCCTATACTTGGTTGATTTTATAGGAATTTCTTGGCCAAATTTGGAAGCCTTGAAATTCTAACTTCATTCTCTATGTGCGCATCCTAAATATTTGTGCAATGGTATTTTAGGAAACCTCTTGGCCTAGGGTTTGATAGGGTCATAGATGCTTAATGAAATCATATGGATGGAAGGTGAGAACCTCCCTTTCTATCCACTGAGTTGTAGGTTGATGCAAAAGATTGTAATGGTTGTGATAAAAGTATTTAAACTATGTTACTTGCTAGGTGAAAATAAATTATGTTTGTTGTTAAGTTATTGAAATAAATGACTATGTTTTGTTATTAAAAAAGAAGAAAATGATATACGTGATAGTTATTTGATTAAAGAAGAAAAATATTCTTGCAAGAGTTAAACTGTTATAATGTTCTAAAACATGTATTGGGTTCCTAGAATGTTTCTTATACATGTATTATTTCTTCTTAAAAGAATATAAAGTAGTTTGAATTCCACTAGGTTGTTTTAAACGAATGCATTACTTATTTTCTATGAAATATTATGGATTGTATATGAAAAGCTTCTTATTTTAAAAAAGATATGGTTTTTTCCACCCCTAGTTATTCACATGTTTAAAACATATACCTAGGAAAGAAATTAAATCTATTTGAATATGTGAGATTCTTAACCATGGTTGTTATTAAGTAGTCCCTATGTTAACTTCTTTAAATGTATACCTATATATTTATCTATGTGTTTTAGAAACATGAAATTATTTGTGTTGAAAAGGAAGCTTTTGCATTTGAAAAAATTATATATATATATATATATATATATATATATATATATATATATATAATACATTCTATTATAAAATAATGATTAATTTACACAAATATTATGAGTGAGAAGAAGTTAAATATGAGAAAATAAAACATGATTGTTACAGTTCAGAGAAGAAGATCTATGTAAATAGATGACCATATTATCAACTTGAAATAGTTTTTATTTATCCTTGATTTCAAATTAGTTAATGCTAAGATAAATTAAGAAAAATTAAAAATAGGGAAAGTCTATTTTCGTGTAAAATAATAGGTTTACCCTCCCTGTCGAGAAACTCCTTGCACACCCAAAGAAGTTGTTAGAAAACATAGTGATGTTGGAAAAACTTTGAAAAAAATAATATAATGTACATGATTAAAATCCTAGAAGAATTATTAATGTATAAGGATCAAAATTAATCCTAAATAAATATATTAAAATGACTATATGGTTTGATAAAGGAGGGGTTGGGTAAGGCCTGCCTTGCCCAAATCTATCCTACCCTGCCCTGCTAAAGCTATATTATGTTTTTAAAAATAAGTGGGAAGTGGTAAATGGTTAGTGGCATCACCACGTCACATGTCCCTCCAACCCCAAAGTCTACATTTGACAATATTGTCATCCTCCAACCCTTAGGTTGGGTGGTAGCAATGTCACCCCACCTAAACATTAAACAAGGTGGTTAGGAGTTGACTCCTTGACTAATCCTTTAGTGAGATGTTAGTTGGGATATGAATCCTTGATCAATAAATATTAAATGAAAATATTAACATGATAGAATAATTAGTTCAGCATGAGTGATATTTTAAGCTTAGCCTCAAGAATTTAATTTGGCTTAGAGGCGATACATGCCATTGCAACAAGAAGGTTAATAAACAAAAATAAGAAAACATATTTTTGTATGCAACCTTTAATTAAAACAAGGAATATATATTTAAATGATAAGCACAAAGAATATACATTTAAATTTTTTTTTTTGTGTTTCTGTATACTTACCTAAGGATATATGAATGTCATATTGATAAAAAAAAATGAAATGTACATATTAGAAATGAGGTTTTGTGGACATTAGATACTTCCTATTGATTTGAGTAAACTTAAAAAAAAAACCTTTGTCTTAGCTCACACAAAAAGAATATGTTGAACCCTTTAGATAAACACAAAGGTTTTAAATTAAACACATAGGTTGAAAATAAAACACATAGCCACAATGAAACATAGATTATTTAAAGAAGCATAGAATTTTATTGCATGACTTAAATACTATACATAAAAGGCAATATATAAAATCTAACACAAAATCTTCCATAGGATGGAACTCCTATGTATAAACAAAGGAATTATGCATAAATCTCCCATGGAAGGGAAACTTATGGAGAAGTGAGAGAGTAGAGGTATAATATGGATTCACTCCTCCTTGCTTCTTATCATTGCATAAATAAAAAACAAGAAATTTGGAGAGGAATTCTTCCACTAATTTCAACAAAAAGAATTTTAAATGGTGATCAAAAGCCTCATAGCCTCATTTTATAAAGCTTGGCATCATGATCAGTGTAAGATTAGGGCTTAAAGTGAATGGAGGACCCAAATTAAATAATCCTACTATTGGGACTTAAAGTTCCTTTGATTATTAATTTTAATTAAAATAATATTTATTCAAAAATTTAAAAGGGAAGCTTGTCTGATGCATTTAGTTGGATTAATTAATATTAATAATCACCATTAATTTAATTTATCATTAGATTATGGCCCTTGGATTATTCAATTGGTGTTATATGAACTAATTAGTTAACTACATCCAAGTAAGCAGGAACATAAACTGAAGACATAGTTTGTTATCTATATTATAGTGCACTATAAATATATAACACCATAGAATTTTTGACATAGAGAGATAGGAAAGAAGGGGTATAAAAAGGGGCCCCATTTAACCTTGAGCGTTAGGCTCATTTTGTTGACCTAACTTGCTTTCACGAGCATTGTGGTGGAAAATATTCTTTGACATCTCTTAATTTTTTGAATAAGTCTTAACTTATTGCTAATTATTTTTAATAAGAAAAACTTTTCCATATTTTTAGCAAATTTGGGTTGCATATGGTTGGATGTGTTAGGGTTTTACTTGAGTAATTTTTGAAAATGTCACATTTTCATTAATGTTTTTTAAAATGTGCACTAAGAATCAGTTATGTAAGCTATGACAATTATGCACTAATCCCTTAAGCAACACATAGGACTATCTAGACATAACCCGTAATGGTTTTAAGAAACATTTTGGCAATAGGAAGTTCATCATGGTGAGGCCCTAGATAAGATGCAATTTTCTTTGTAATATGTAAAGAGGGATTTCCTTTTAAGGTAAATGTTGTGAATTTAAGAATATGAAAAGATAGAGGTAAAGGATGAACAAGTACCTGTAAAGAAAAATGGTTGTACAATATGTCCAAAGATGAAGGAACATGATTAAATTTAGTAGATGCTTACAAGATTTTTAATTTTTGGATTTCATGTCACTAAGTTATTGTTGTACGATAGAATAACTATATGCAACACTGGATGTAGGGTTTACATTATTGTTGACATTGGTGTGCCCTAGTCCAAGTGATTAAATTCATTATTTTTTTAAGAAACACCTTGGTATTTGGATTGTTGGATTTGTGCAAGGAATAAAATATTCACCATTTTATGTGGAAGGGATAGCTTCATCCACTGCAAGTTTTTTGGGTATAGGCTTCTTGTTTAAGAGATCTTGTTGTTTTAATTTTTATTCTTACAATAATTTGTCTAGCAATGCCAAATTTTGTTTAATTTCCTCTTTGTTGTTTTTGAGGGTTGCCTTCCTATATGGATAATTTTCTTCACCATGATCATGATCCTTATAAGTTCCATCATCAATATGAACATCTTCGACCAAATTATGATCATGAATTGTAGCCATGTCTAATGGATGAGTAAGTGTTTGTCATAAATTTGAAACTTATATTATGAAGAAAGAGATCAAACCTTAAGGCAATGAGGGTTTTTCTAAACCCTAGGTTGAATGTGTGAAAGAGTTGAGGTTCATCAATTATGTTTATCTTAATTCTATTTTTAATCAAAATAAGGAGTAAACTAGTTGCAATTAAATAGATTTAAGCATACATGATTAAGCATGCAAAATTTAGATCTATCTAACACACTATGATGAGAAACAATTCCAAATGCAATAATTGAAATTAGACTAAATAATGCAAATGATAGTGGGGCAAGGAATGATCACACTTGTTTATTATTATAAAAATTTGAGATAGTAGATGGACCATGCAGACTGTATGTAACCTAGTCCTAAAATATATAAAGTATGTGATACTCTGGGATAAACCCATTTAGTGGATAAATTTGTTTCTATGCTAGATAGACATGTATAGCCATGCCTATCTGATTATGGTTGAGTTTGTCCTATTACAACCAATTCTTCTTGGTAGGGTATCATAGTCTAGTTTTTCCATCACATATGGGATTCCACTTCTCTCTTATGTCACATCCAATTTTCCTTATGGATATTGCAAGCATTAATTAGTGGATTGTGTGTTTAATAATTGATAGATCTATTGTTATTTCTGAAGCTAGTTCTTATATATTATTTAGTTGCTAGATATATTACTTGTTTTTATTATTAGTATCTGGATAGATAATTATAACATATGTTTTGTTATGATTGTAATCATGATTTTTATAGATTACATGTATTCAATAGTTTGTTATGGTTATATTCTGATTATTATCATGATACAAGATAACTACCAGTTTGTTAGATGAGGCAGATGCAGGATTATTTCTACCCTCATATATAGTTCAGAGGGAGAGTATAATCAGAGAAGGGAGAGTATATATCAACAATGGAATTTGAGAGATATAGCTTTAGGGAGCTATACACAAACCACTATAATCTATTTGGAATGAAATAAATGATGCTTTTACTAAATGCTTTAAACCTTATTTACCTTGATTTCATAATGTATTTATGTGCTAATTTACTATTGTGATATGATGCTTCTCACTACATTATGCTTGGTAGAAACTTGTGTGTGTCAATCTCATTTATTTGCTTATACATATTTTATTGGTTGACCACAATATGGAGATGTGAACAACCCCTCAAATTACTGAACTATCATGGTTAATTCAATCTTTAAAAATATATTTGGGAGTATGATAGAATGAAAAATTAGTAGTTGGGTAGAAAAAAAGACAAGCAAGCAAAGGGACAAGCAGGCTTTAGGCCTAAACAATCTACTATTGATCATTATATCACACTTAGACATCTAGTTGAAAAGGTATGGGATAAAAGGAAGATGCATATTGTTTCTTCATAGATTTCAAAAAAGCATTTGACATAGTTCCAAGGAGAAAATTATGGGCCAAAATGGAGGAATTAGAGGTTTGAATGCATTATGAGGTAACAATTCATAGATTGTATGAACAAGTCAATGCTAAAATCAAAACTCAGACATGGCTATCCGAATGTTTTGGGAGTGACATCAAAATAAAATAAGGTTTCCCTCTATCCCCAAATTTATTTGGGCTTTACATTGATAAGATAGAGGATTGGGTAAACAAATTTAGAGGAGAGGGGGTCTACTTGACTAACTATGTGTTAAAACTTCTACTCTATGCCGATGACTTAATCCTAGTGGCAATGATAATCCAAGATTTAAGAGATTATCTCCGAGATATAGAGGTCTTTTGTAAAGAAGTATGGATGTAGGTAAACATCGAGAAAACTAGAATTATTATTTTTTTAATGAAAAGGAAGATACAACACCTTGATTTTTAGTTTGTAGGATGGTCTCTTGAAGTGGTGTCAGAATACAAGTATCTCAGCCTCAACTTTTAAAACAAACTTAGATGGGACACTTGAAAAATGAAAAGAATAAACGATAGATGGAGAGATTTCTATGTGCTTCAAGATAGACCTAGGAATGTAGAGTTATGGGATAGGAAGACCACCAGGGTCTTATTTGGGTTATTTGTCACACCAGTGGTCTTATATGGTTGTGAGGTGTGGGCTAGTGGAACAATGAGCTTGAAATGGAGGCAAATATAAAATATTCAAAAATGACTAATCACAAACAAACTCAAAATCAAGGACTTAGTCCCATATGAAATCATTCTTGTCAAAATATGTACTTTCCCTCTAGAGACAACCACTATGACTAGGGTATTATGTTATTTGAAAAAATGGAAAGCATGAAGTCTGATAGATGGCCTAGGGCAGCAAGAGAAGAAGAGTTGCATAGGAGGAAAAACACCTGGATGAGGTAGAATTATAAATGGATGAATAGATGGGATATCAATTTAACTTAATGTCCAAATTTTAATAAAGACATAAAAAATTATGTGAATGAAAAATTCAAAACGGTAATGTGGAAGGAGGGGACAAGAAATAAAAGACAACATTATATCTCAATATTCAATCTGAACTATGAGAATAATGAAAAAACATCTATAGGGGCTGAGATCAGTTGGTGGGAAAAGATCCTCATTGCTCAATTAAGAACTCTCATAGACTCTGATGTGATACATGGATATGGACAAACCCTAAGGAGTAGTGGGACAAGAGGGTTTGTGTTTGTTGCATTATAGGGTTTGTTGAAACAAAGGAGCACTTCATCCTTAAATGTCCTTAGTACGTGGACATACGAGCCAAACATGCAAATAATATAAGATTTGGTTGCATCGTAGATGTATTTGAGGAAAAAATATTAAAAAATTTGGGGGAGATGCCAACTCAGTTTAACAAGAGGTAGAGAAATATTCTAAAAGATACCTCAGATCTTAGGAATCCTTGACTAGTTGGAGCACTTAGTATAATTGGTGGTCCCTTAGACCGTTTGGTCTTGTGGACATAATTAAAACCATTTCATTTCATTTCATTCACTTTATGATGATGTTATATTGATAAAGGCAAAAGGGATTCGAGTTAGGGTTTCATTGGATTCTTGCTATGATGAAAAATGGTAAATGTGAATTAAATTAGGGTTCTTATTTTTTTTGTATCATTGTCATTTTGAGGGTTCGACCTTGCCAAGAAAGAAGGAAGATTATGCAGCTACCATGCCTAGAAATGAAATCATTACTACAAGTTTAATTGAAAATAGTTTGAGTGGAGCATTGAAGAAGGGAGTTTCATGTTGGATAACTCACAAAAATTTGTAGGATTTATGGGAATCATACAAAATGTACATGAATGAGAAAAAGGAAATAAAAATTAAGGTAGGGAGAAAGAGGAAACACACTACGAATGATGGATGATAAAGGAGAAAGGAGAAGACATTGCTAAGGAAGAGAGAGGGCTACCCATTTTTGTAACTGGCTATGAGCATCTTTATCTAGGTGAATATTTTAATTTTATGCACATAAAATATTTAAGTCTCATTGTATTCTTGAATTCATTGGAAAAGTGCACATAATTCTTGGTTTAGCTTTTATCATGGTCATTTTTAAAATATGGGGAGACATTATTTTTATATAAAACTATAAAAGAATATCCCAGTTATAGACATGAACAGAATTTCATTCCATTCTCAGATCTATGACTGAGATACCTCTTTCTCTCCATTTAATAATGAAGTTAAAGGGTGCATGACCTATATATGAATATTGATTTCTATCGAGGGTTTCCTTTAATAAAATATGTATGAGTAGATCTTTGATGGAGGATTATTTTTATATATACACATTTAAAAGTTTTAATAACTTATAAAATTGTAGTAAAAGATTTTAGATGTATTACCTTAGTTATTATTTTACCTATTAACCAGTTTCATGGAAATGTGAAAGGAAACTTAGAGAGTAAATATGGGATCGTTCTTATATTTAGAATCTGTGAGAAGTTCATAGCACTTTCTCTATTTATCTATAGGTGTTTTACCTATAATATAATTTTATATTTACCTACAATTGTTGTACCTATAATTACACGTGTAAAATGTACTTTTATATTTACCTACAATTATTTTACCTATACTTGCATATGTGTAAAATGCACTTTTGTATTTACATGAAATCAATTTTGCATGAAGTGACAATTAGGGTTAAAAAGGATTTGTATAATTATAAGTGAACCTTAAAACCAACCTATAAATTTGTATTAGACATTAGTTTGATTTAATATAAGTAGTTGAAGGGAGGTGAAGAAACACACACACACACACACACAATCATAACCAAGGATTATCATAATCAGATTTCGTTGTGTAATCACTTCTTAGCCTATCTTCTTAGTTTGGTTTTTCTATCACCTATGGGATTCCACATCCTTCTTATGCCTATAAATTTTATTTGTGTATGTGATAGGAATAATATGTGAATCTCCTCCTTGACCGATCTTGCATTCCGAAACAAAAAAAAATAGTTATGGAGTTAAGCAACCATCGAGGCAACATTAAAAACTACATATCCCACATGCACATATCCAAACATCCACATACTTCCATGAAGGCATGGATGGAAAAACTTAAGTGAGTATTTTTGAACCTCCTCTTCCCTATAAGTGATGATACAAATACATGTAGTATACTACCTTCTTTTGGCACAAGGTAAAATGTAGATAGACCAAAATAGGGTGATAATGTCACAAGTGTATAATATTTTATTTGATACTTGACATGAGTGATGTTTGGATCTTAATGTTAGGATTTAAAAAAAAAAAAAAAAATTGTTCTTGATCCTTCTTGATAGTAACTTCTAGATCTGTGAATGGATTGGTTAGACCTTGCATATATAGATTGACCTAGCATACCTAAATATGTTTTCCAACCGTGGTAATGTAGAAAACCAAGATTAAATGTACATGAATCATAAAAATGGGCTAAAAGGCACACAAAATCAAAAGGGACAAACTTGTAGGTGTACATATTTTTCTAAGATGAACTTGTAAAATTTATGAGTTTGCCTATGAGATGATTATGGATATATTTTCAACGTAGGGTTATGTGAATAGCAATAAATAGTCTAGATGTGTTAAAAGATACATTTTTGATAAGTGTTATAGTGGTTTTAAGCTCAATGAACCATGTATAGACTTATTGTAGAGCTGAAGTTGTCTTCGAAATAGGAAAAGTGTACAAGTTTCCTAAATAATGTAAGTTGGGAATAAGATACAAAGAATAGGGGTCTTGTGCCAAATTTAGGTGTTTAAAGAACCTTGTTAGAGGATGAATAAATAAATCTTTCTTTGTCACTCATTATATAAATATAATAAAATGAATTTTCCATGATATCGTAGTTGTTACCCCATCCAAAAGTCTCCTCCCCTTTCATTTTCATGCCATAATCCTTGAAATAGTGAAGATTATAGCAAAACAGTGAAGATTGTAGTCCATAATGTTATAGATATAATGGTTAAGGAATGTCAATGATATTTTCATTTTCAATTGTATAACATCATATAAAATGTTAAATAGTTAAATTTTTGGAAGGCCAAAGTAATTATGAACCAAAATGGGATTTGGCTTATTGCATTTGGTCCAGATATGTTAGTCATAATTACATGGATTATGGAGCTTATATTCTAGGCAATTCTTATGGTTGATTTGTGAGAGAGAGTTTCACTAATGGGATTCCCATAATCCTATCAGAAAATGATATCAATGATGAAGGCCACTCATGAAAGAGATTCAAAGAGGATATTTTCAAGTCATGGGTTGTAGCTCACCTTTTTTAGCTACAAACATTCAGTTAATGTCCTTGCTAAAACATAGGTAGTAATACCAGTGGTTCTAGGTGAGCTTTTAATACACAAAGTGTTGAACTTAATAGAGACTAATAACAAGCATGGTGTGCATGCTCTATTATACTATATCATTCATGTATATTTTTTACTAAGAGTATCAAATTTACCTTACATGGATTGCAGGGTCCTAAGGCCATGCTTATTGAAGCCACCTTCCATAATTTTTATCATCTTTTATTTTCCCTCAAATCCTACCAATATCTTTGCTTTGGAATTTCTTTCTTCATAACACTTGTTGACACCAATAGGAAAATGTCCTCATTCAGGATTCATGTTGTCAACTACTTGGATAAATAGGATAAATAAATAAAATAAAAATATAGAGAGTGGTTGTATTTAGTGTAGTGGGTTGCAAAGATGAAAGGGGATTTGATTGAAATAGTTGTATATTTATTTTGAAGATCGATAGGAGATTAAACAATGGAGGAATATAATTAGGTAGAGCAGGCTAGAGCTTGCCGAATAACAAGATTGTATTGCATTATGGGAACACACATGTCTAAGCCTTGAGGGAGGATGATTCCATAAATAATTGTTAATTTGTCTTGATAAAATTATTACTTGCACTGTTGTTATGTTAGTTCAATTTTATTTCATTAAGGGAGGATGATTCTAGGGACTGCTAAATGATAATAACATTTTAAATTTGCAATCAATTGTAATTTTAAAATTTAGGTTGGGGCTCTCTGCCTCTTCATCTTCTATAGGCTCAAGGATGGGGCTATTCACCTCCCATGAACTAGTGTAGGTGGATCCTTTCTTCTCAAGAGTTTGTAATGTGGTATACAACCTCTACTAGAGAAGACTTCCCTAGGCTTGTTTTTGTTATTTTGCACTATAAGTTTCTAAGGCTCAAGATGAGGGTGATTAACAAGCCATCTATTCTAGGTAGGACCCTGCTATTGAAGGGAAAGATCTTCCAAGGTTTCGCTAAGGTGATCCTCTTGATCATGTCCTCCTAATCATGACCCCTTTGCTATTGATCTCTTTACTATTACTACTTAAGTGTCCTTTTTTTTAATTTTCTAGAGCTTTTCTAGGTTTGACCTATTTTTCTCTAATTTTTTTTACCTCATTTGTGTTTCTTATGCTGAACTTAGTATATTATTATGTGTGCTCTTTTACTGCCAACCTTTTTTGTGAATAGTCTTATAAATTTAATATATTAGTGATATAAACAACATTTTATTAAAACAAAAAAAAATTAATTTTAATTTCTAAAATATAAATGTTAACAAATATAAAATTTGTAAGCATGTAGATAACCTCATGGTGGAAACATACTTCCCCAATCCCATAGAATTTGTTTGAGAAGTTGGCTCATACTCTTTGACAAATTGAAACTCAATCAATGCTACAAAAATTTATACCCCATGAACAAGAATAACACAAGGGTCCATCCCTGTCAAACTTGCTTATATCAGATGTCAAATCAACATACTTTCCAAGATAATTTACTAACGATTTTATATTTCATTCTATCCTACATCTCTTCACATTTGTTGGTACTCTCTTATGGCATTGCCTTATTTATTAGTCTCAGAGGGTATACTAAAGCCTTCAATTTGCTTTAAATATAGATTAAAGTTTGCCTTTTTGACCAATCAAAATTCATTATTTTTTGTGTATGCAAAAATTTGCAATTTTACAAAAGTTAAGTTGTGCAATTTTTAACAAAAATCATGAAGAAAAACATTTATCTATATTGCGATTAGCCAAAATTGTTCATATGTTCTTTAAGGAAAGAGCATTGACATCATCAATAGTAACTACAATAAATGTGGAGTAGTACATTTTTTTGCAAGAAAGTACAGACTTATTGATGTGTGACTTTATGATGGTAGAATAGTTTTTATGTGAATGCTAGTTCAATTTAAAATACAAAGTCATTGGAAACTAGTCCTAAAAAACTCAGTAAATTTTTGGTGGTGATAAGTTTCGCTCATGTGGTGATGTCATGGAAATAAATTTATTCCTTTAATTAGTAAATTTATTAAATGCACTATCACGTAAAGGATCTAGCTTACCACTATCTAAATTGATAATCTTGAGCCCTCTTCCCACCATATGAAAGTTCACCAGCTAGCAAGGACATGATAATATGTCGAGCTTCCTTTGTAAAAATTGCATGGACTATATTTCTCATTATGATCTTTGTTATGTCTATTTTTGCAGCCATTACCATTTCTTATGTGGAGGGATTTACCTATATGGGTTCATTTCTTCATAGGATTCTCATTAAAAACCTACGTCATGCTAATTTTGTATGAGCTCCATGTTCAACACTAAGATTATCAATCATGCAAATGAAATGGCAAGAGGGTAGAAACTTTTGGAAAAGGAAGAGCGACTTCAACTGTAATGTGTGTAGCTAGTTGTACCTATTTTAACAATGGATTTTAAGAGGGAATTCATGTGTTGTAATGATGTAGATAAAGTAAGTGTTAAGTGCCTTCTTGGGTTGAGGAGATGTATAATGTGATTAGCTTTAACATTTTTTTTGTTTTAGGAAAGGGTATATAGTTTTTACTTATTCATGGGGTTTTGCATCAGAAGAAATTATGGATATGAGTGTGGACCATCCATGATAAACATCCTTAGCACACACAAAAACTGCTACTAACTAGACTCTAACCCCAATGTAATTTTAATGATTTGTGCTACTAGCATGGCTGATTGGCTACAAAAGCTCACATACACGATAGACTTGGTAGGCTGGGCATCCAGTCATGTCAAGCACTATGTCTAGTTATCATCATCTAACATGGATGAATTCAACTACAAAAATAGGGGTTTAATGGCATACATGGGAGGCAATTGCAAGTCTCTCACTAATTGTTCATTCTGGAGAGCTTGGAGACACTGCTCTTCCATTGTCGATGGTCCAAATGTGTGTCTAATTTTTAGTTTGCTTGCTTGCCATTTTAAAAAAAAAATTGGATTACAATTATCATGTGGTGCTTCCATTCTCCTTTCCTCAGCTCCCTCCATCACCCCATCTTTCTTTCCTTCCTTTCTCCGCTCCCACCTGCACCCAACAGAAGAAAGAATTTTACACTATTACAATAATTGAAACTAAATGAAGTACAAGTACAAGGTGAAACTATCAGCTTCAAATTAGATATAGTGAGGATCACTACTTAGAAAAGAATTGAGGAGGATTATAATCAATAAAAGAGTTAGCTTACATTTGGAATGTTCTCTATTGACCCAACTTTATCTTTGGGCCTAGTTGAGTTTTGCTATATTTGGGCAGGGTAGGGTTATATTGACTTAACATATGATTTTAGATAGATAATATTCTAGCAAATTAGGTAATCATAGATTGACATTGATGATTTAATTGTTAGTTACCTAGTTGGATAGTTGTGAAATTTTATGCTCCTATATCAAAGTATTGTTTGTTAGTATCACCCATTTTTGGTAATTGTGAATCTCCATGCTTCATCATCAAAATATGCTAGATCTACATATTTATGTACTATAATGTGGTGATTTAGGGTTTGTAGGTGATTGTGATTATACCAAAGAGTTTAGTCCACTTAGAAATAGGGGTTGTTATTGCTGAAGGATTGGTGGTTCTAACGTTACATTCTCTAGGTGGTAGCCAAGGCAAGTGTGATTTTCCTACAATTTTCATTTTTAGGGATTCCAATTCAGATACAAAAAATTTATATGCTAATTTACATTCTTTTTCCCCTCCCTATGCAATGATTTTTTTCCATAAGCTTGTAGGTCGATCAAGTGATGGCTACCTTGCAATTTATTTCTTAGGTATTCAACCTTAACTAGTATTCATTATATGTTGTGGATGTTTTGAAATTTGTTGAAGTCTCCTTATTTTACTTAATATATATTCCCTAATATTCTCATTCAATAGGAAATTATTTATGCTTAAATTAATAAATTAGTCAGTGGAAAAAATGACAATAAACTAACAAAGAATAGAGCACAACCAAACATCTATGTGGGGAACAATACAAACACTAATACATAATGGTGTTGATAGAGGTTCTTTTTATTTCTTAATAGAGTAAATAATCCACAAAATGGAATACAAGTAATTTGAGGGAAAGAGTTCAATGGTTTATTTACTAAAAATGTCATGTGCATTTTGCATTTTTCTTTGATGAAATCCAAATTTGGTAGTAAATCTTTATTCCCGCTATACCAAAATGACTCATTGAATTTCCATTGTATAACTAAATAAAATCAATAAACTGATATTTTTCATTTTATTGAAATTGATTAGATCAAGATTTTGGCTTGGGATTTCTCAATCCATATTTGCAATCTTTAGGTTTTGATTTTCATCATGGAGCTAACTACGTCTCCAATGCTATGACATTTCTTAAACCCAACACTTCATAGTATATAACTAGAATTATCCCCTTCTATCTGGGAGTTTAGTACAACCAAATGAAGGATTTCAAGGTTCACGTTCTTGATCTTCTTTCAAAAGGTATATTTTAATTGTCATGTTTATTTCAATGGTTGGATAAAAAATATTATCATTCAAAAACATGTAGCATCCTATTATTATGTGAATTAACTCATCAATTATCTATTCAATATGATGCCATTGGACATTAGAGCTATGCATTAGAAGCTACTAAATAATCGCTAGAAAAAGGCTAATGCCTTAAACACAAAGATAATCAATCTAAAGTGTCATTTTCTTGCTACACTAAAAACATCCTAGCATCCCAAGTTATCATGTCAAACCAAATTTTATATTATAGGACCCAAAAAGTACTTTAAAATAAGAAGAAATTATGAATCCACTAATGACTGAGGCCATTCCCCAAATAGAGAAAAAGTTTGCTAGTCATATTGAATCCAATGTCATGTGCAATGCAAATCAGACCCATTATTTCTGATCACAAGTCAAAAATTTGCACAATTTTTTAATAAATATACTTGCTTAGTTCTGCTTAGTTCTTATTATTCTGTTGTCTTTTCCTTTGCAGGAAAACATTTTGAGTATTCACCTCACAACTTGGTTGGATAGGAATTGGAAGAGTTAAGAATTTTCTCCCTGAAGTGGCTTCTCAGATTGGTGAAACTATGAAGATAAATCCTTGGTCATTGACCATTCATTAAGAATAGTTTGGGGTCATAAGAGATTTAGTTAAATGGCTTTGTCGATTGATTCAAACATGCATTACATGGAGAATGGGCAAGGATAATATTTGTGGCTAACCTTGCACCAATTGGTTGTTTTCCATCCTTTTTGACTGAGCTTCCTCATGAAAAGTCTAATCTAGACATTTATGGATGTATGATCTCCTACAACAATGCAGTACTTTACTATAATAACTTACTCAAAGTTAATCTTGAAGAAGTTTGAAAAGTATTACTAGATGCATCTATTGTATATGTTGACTCTAATGCCATTAAGTTGGAGATCTATACAAACCCAACACAACATGGCAATATCTTTCATTGGCAAGCATATAATTCATCTCTGATTATCAATAAAATTGCATATTTTTTTGGCTTGGTAAATCAGTGAACCCATTAAGTAGGGAGTGCAATGTCACACTTAAGATACCATTTGGGCAAAAAACTATGACAATCAAAACTGGGATCGATTTGTATGACCATAGATCAACTATCATAGGCATACATATATTTAGTTTATGATGAAATGGTAACCATTGACATCATTTAGGCTAAATTAGCCCTGAAAATGGCTTCCCCTAATTAGGTGTATGTGGGGGAAATGTATGTCCAATTAGAGGTAATGTAGGCTAATTGGTGCTAATTAGACTTAATTAGTGTAATTGGGCCTACTTAATCCCAATCAGACATACATTCCACCAACTAGTGGAATTAGGTAAAAGTTTGGGAAATGTGTATTCATTATGGGATCTCTTTTGAAATTTTTAGGTAGGTAGCAGATTGGTTTGGGACCTGGTCGTATCAGGGTAGGATGTGAGCTACAGGGCAGAGACTTGAAAATGTTTTTGTTTTGAGTCTAGATTAATCTCAATGATGGTAGATAACTTTATCTTAAGGCAAATTATTTCTAGTCTTGTACATATTTATGTCTTCAGGGGAAAAAAATAGTTCATATTCATAATTACTTATGATGTGAGAATAATTTTAGTTCACATAATTTTAATCAAAAGTAACAAATATATTTGTGTTTTGGGGTAAGTTTAGATTAGTTTTATAAAAATATTTTTGTCCCAAAATAAATTTATCTCCCTCCCATAAAAGCATTTGTTTGGTTTTCAATATAATTTTATATGATTTGTAGAGAATTTATTTTCAAGTATATTTTGAATTCAAAATCGTTGATATTTTTGTCTCAAGGATACTTTTAGCTGAGATTTATTAATAGTTTTTTGTTTAGGGTAAAATTTAGCTCAACTATTAAAATGATTTTGTCTTCAGGAGAAATTTTAGCTCAGATTCATCAAATTTTTTGTTTTGATAATAATTTTGTTTCACATTTTGCATATTTTTTAACCTAAACAATTTTTTCTGCATGAAAATTTAACAGACTCACAAATACTTTTGTCTCGGGGATAGGTTTTAATATCTAATAAAAATTGTGTAAAAAGAATTTAGTTTTTTCAAAATTATATATATATATATATATATATATATATATATATATAAAGAAAATATCAAAATTTTAAATTGTAATAATGTATATAAGAGTTTGTCTTTTTTTGATTTTTTAATTTTATTATTTTATGAATGAAAATATAATTATAAATATGTATCAATTTATTTAATAATATAATTATATTAAGTTAAATTAAAAAATATATTTTTATTTGTCCATATGACTTATTGGATGTTGGTTTAGATGCTTTTATTATGAATAATTAATTTCTATAAAATTTTATAATATTTTTATTATTTTAATGAAAAATATAATTTAATATGATAAATTCTAAGAATTGACGCTGTCATCCAAAATGTTTTTGAATAATCTGATTATATATATAATACACACACTTTCATTTTAAATAGTATTGTTAGTAAAGACTTAAAGTTTCATCTATAGATTTCACTAATTATTACATAATGTTAATTAACATTTAACTTGGAAAATCACATATATGTTTATACTCACACTCAAGTTTGAAAAATTGAGTTTTTCCCAATGCATTAAATTAAACAAATATTATAAAAAAACATATATTTTATTTAGCTATTGTTTTGGATCATCACATATAATCTATAATCAAGATATAAAAATGTCCATGGATAAATAAAATCTACATGATTCTTCCAAACAAATTTATCTTTTGCTAAGCTTATTAACTATAATAGTTGGATGAAAATAAAAATGCTATAATGGCGATTTCTTCATATATATATATATATATATATATATATATATATATATGTATGTATGTATGTTACTTTATCTATTTCATCTTTAGTGCATATATATCTAGGTATCTTATGATATTTCCTTGTTTGTGATCAATTCCTATAAATGCTCTTACGATTAGGTATATGGCTTCGGGAGAAGCCTCTTATATTTGCTTACATGTCTACAATGTCACTTGCAAGTATACCATATGAGAAAAAGTCTTACAAATACATGTATGTCTATTAGGGCATATGAAATTAAGAAGAATCATATCATGATGAAAGAGATCTTGTAGATAGACATTAAATTACATGTCTTTAGTTGCAAAATTAGTAAAATACAATCTTAGTTTTCTTTGGAAGCCTAGATGAATGAAACTCTTCAAAGAATGGATTAAATATTTGTCTACTTTTTGACATTAATTTTCTTGATTTTGAATCTATATTACATCATATGGTACAAATGATTCAACAAACATAGATGTCGATATGCTTGAGAGGCATAAAAAGGTTTCAACAAGTTTAACAACCACGCTGTTAACAGATTGAGCACTATGGAAATACAATACCTTTATCATGTCTATGATATGTATCCCCAAATAATGTATAATGCTAAACATTCAAATGTATAAAAAATAATGTTTTCAAAATATATGTCAAGATACCATCTATATGTTATAGGTAGTAGGATTTGACACAAAATAAAAGCATTATGGTACTCTAGATCATCATTATAATTGTTAATGATTTATGAAATACATGTTTCTTTATAATTGTAGCCTATTGGAAACATTGATGTATTTTCCACATATATTTACACATGTCACAATGTATTATATATTTAAATGTTCAATATTTAGAATGCTTCATATGATTGTCTAAAAATTTGATACTTGAACCAACAAAAATAGCTCCCAAAAAACATTTAGGACTGCCAATATTTATGTACTACATTTTCCATCAATGAGGATATTTAAGCACAAGGCATCCATTTAAGTTAATAAACATAGGTGCCAATACATTTTGATCACCCATGCTTCTAAAAATCAACTTTTAATGATTTAGAAAGCTCCAATACTTTAAATAATAAGCATAAACTTCTTGTGGGTTTCCACCAAGGGGTTTCATACACTAAATTTGTTGGCTCATTTGGTTCATAGTAATTCCATTATATCATAACTATTCTTAAGTAATTTTACGTGATAAAAAATATTCACTCTATGATCAATATTTAATTTAAAAAAAAAACTATTCTAAACTTCTCCATGGATTCGATGCATGGCGCCCTTGTTTAAATACCTCTTATTGTGCCATGACTATTGAATTCAACCTAATCAATTTTTTTATTTTTCTTTTTGGACCAATCATATGTCAGTATTTTGGATATACTAAAGTTTAACTATAGAAATAATAATAGAAAATGAGATTTTATATCAAAAGGTCTTATTTTGATGCCCATTTTTAAATAGAAATATTCTTGTTGGTTGTTATGATAAAGGAAAATACAAATGACAACATTACTTCTTAAATTAAAAAAATGGTAGAAAATAAGCTTGGATTAATGGCTTAAGTGAGACTGATTACAAATGGTCTGTAGATTATTTCAAAATTGTGGATACACTATTGTGCCGTGGATTTCACAATCACTATGTTTGTCACCTATTTTTGCGGTAACATTTTTTTTGATATATTTGAAGGTATTATATAGAATCACTAAATTATATAGAATGTCAACATCACTATTTATTTTTTGTAAGTAAATATATAGTGAATTTATAATGCTGAGTAAGCATACATCTAAATCGGCAAGCTTTCTCTTTTAGTTAAGCAGTCATGAGTATGGGGCATATATACCTTCAAAATTACCCATGAAATGATCTTAAATTTAACCATTTATAAACAACCATTATCCTCATAGTCGAACTACAACCCTTTCAATTAATATTATTTTCTATTTTCATTACATAATGGTACAAGTATTTGCATGCAAATATTGGGAAATATGATTTTAGACACTACATATCATAGACACCTCTCTAGGTTCAAGACCTCACAATTCAATGGTGTAAAAAGAATCAACTTTGGAGAGCTATCAAGTGAAGTATGGGTATGCTAGTTTTGGGCTCTAAAGACTTGGAACTCATGTCTCTGTTTGCCACTTTGCCTGCCTTTAAATAGGTACTATTTTAGCATCAAAATTTTTTATTCGTACTCTTCAAAAGTTAAATAAAAAATAAAAAATAGGGAAACACTTTAGGAAGACAACACCATATTCAAAGCAAAGGGTATGATCTCAAAGTAATTTCAAACTAACCATTTGATGATCTCAAGATCTCCATTTCCTATGCCACCATGATTTATTTGCTTTTATTTTTGTGAAAAATTTAAATAAATTTTAAGGCATCCTTGTGTTGTGTTATAACCACAAATCCCTTTTTTGGTTATCTTTAATCTGTTCTTTTATTCAGATAATAATCAAACATGGGGCTTATCATTAGCAATGATTTATTCTATATCTTTGTTCTTACAATGTAATCTATCCTTCTATATGAGATTTTGAGTAATTAATACACTATCTTTTTAATTTTGTAATGAGTATACTCAAGTCTTTATTTTTATCATTAGAAAATCCCTAATTTTCATTCATTTAGCATATTTTGAGTGCAACTAGATAGTTATGGGATATTTATAATTCAGTTCCATTTCAATATTGATATTAATTGAGTGAATATATAGGATTGAGTGTAGGGATTTTTCTTCATTGACATTAACATTATTTCACTTCTCTACTATGATCCTCAACTCTATCGACTAGAAAAAAAACCCAATTTTCCATTCAATTAAGAGAGTTTAATTTTTTCCTAGATCTCTAGATGTTTATAAACAAATAGCATTATAAATTACATCTCATTTAAGTATTGATATTGATGGAAGAAACATATTTGATTGAATGTTGGGAGATGATGAAAATGGCAACTTGGCAACAATTAACACCCACTTATGGAAACATCTCAACATAGACATTGTGGCTATGATCAACACTATATCTACAACAACAATATATCCATTATTGCATGTCTTACAAAGTGAATGCAACTACCACAAATCCACATCTTACACCAAGCCTTATTTATGTTTTTCATAACTAAGGCATTCCATTGGTTACCTACAATTCTCGTAGCTTTGGTAGCATTAAATGAGACTACCCATGCTCTTGAAGTCTTAACCCAAATGTTTAAAAGGTTCAAAATAATAAGATATATATTGTTAAATAGAGATGATTATTAATTTTTGTATGTATATATATTTAAAATAAAGGTTGTGTAGCAGTTAATCATTGTATTTAAAATTGTTTATGATTGAATTTATATATGAATCTTTTTTTTTTTTTGAAAATTGTTTATGATTGAATTTATATATAAATTTACAATATAAGATCAACATAACAAAAATGAATGATACATAATAATTAATTATAATTAATAGGAGCCAACATATTAATGGTTGGGATGAAAGTTATACTATTGAAACAAGGACTAACGAGATGTTTTTAAGTTTTTGTAGTTTGTCAACTTATTAAAAGTTAATTTTGAATGTGACTTATATCTAGTTTAAAACTAAAAAAATGGAACAACATTAACTTGGAATAAGGTAGATGAAATTATACATGTATTAGTCTAAATGTGACAATTTAATAACTATATTTTAAAGTGATGGTGACAATCATTGAAATGTAGAGAAGTTACATTCAAAATTATTGGACAACCATTCGGTAATGAGTATGTAGGCCTCCACATCTGATTATTCTAGAATACATTTTTATTAACTATGGCTAAATTTTATAATGTTCATGATTTTTGAGATGTTAAGGATCCTATAATAATATGGTAATGTGGAATATCTTTATTGTGTTTTCATATTGCACAACGAATATTGTACCGTATATTTCATAAAGTAAATGTAGTTGTTTACTCATCTTGTTTAGCTTAGGAGATAAATGATCTATTTAATTATTTTACCAATTCCTATATCAACTAAAAATAAGTTTAGTTTAATTGAACCATAATTTTTTGTTTGTTAGGCCTAATTTGGGGCAAGAATTTGACCGTTATAACTTACAGTGTTAAGGTTTTTAAAAATTGCATATACTAATTGAAGGTTTTAATAGTTTGTATATAAATAGAGTCCATATTCATTAGCAATTTTTTTTTTTAAAATTTAGTCTATGCCATCTAGATGGACACTATCTAATTGTAACTATGTTATAGACTAATATTTTCATTAAAAATTAGAATCATGTGGTGGTGACTAGATATTCATGTTGTCCCTCTGCCTTGACATATAGGTAATGTAGTGGAGTGGCATTCAATCATGGTTATAATTGTACATATTATTAAAGTGATTTTGGTCAAATATAATTTATGTAATTATAAAATTTTAATTATATTTTATGTGTAAAAAATATCATAAATATGACATTTAAATATAACTACAATTATGATGATTTACAGGTACTTTATTTAAAATTTTCTAAGATATAACAACATAATGAAAACATAACCTTAATGTATTTAAAGGTTTTATAAAAATAATATATATTAAATATTATTTTATAAATAAAAATTTAGATTTAGTGTGTAGAGTGATCTCTAAAAGAATATGAAACGTTTGAACTTAAGTCTAAATAATATGAGGTGGATCATTTATGGAATGAAGAGAGAGAGGAATACAAAAAATATAGTTAATATGAAAAAAAGGGAAGGTTTGAGAATAAAGTTGGTAGAAAAGTGTCATGTTGGGCCAATTACATTGGGACAAGATAGATGTTTTTATATCCAAAAGTTTTATGTGTACATGTATTTAACCAAATATTACTTTTGATAGTGTTATTGGGTAGGGCATGACATGTTTTTTCCTTTTATTGCTATGGAGATTGATTGATAAGACATGAACAAACAAATGCTACAAATGCTATCTTGTTTATTATGGAATGGTGCATTTATTGAAATAAGAATTATTTTAATCATTTTATAATTTTGACATCATTTTTGATTGTTTGTTACAATTAATAAATATAATATTCTTTAGTAAGATGGAGAGGATTATGCTTTAATTTTTTGTTGTTAGATTTTATTATTTCTAAACTAATATGTTTTGTCAAAATTTTTAATTGGTTAGAGTATGTAATTTATTTTCTCAAGTGATTTTATTAGTTCCTTGCTTTGATAAGGACTAATAATAAGAAATATATTCTTAAATAAAGATGATTATTAATCCATGTATGTTTATACATGGATTTTATGATTATATATATTATGCTCGCTCTTAGTGCTAACCTTATAAGATGTAAGCTTGACATGTATTTCTACTACATAGTGGGTATTTCCAATATAGGTTTCCATCATTTTATTGGAAAGAATAAACTTGGGCTATTGAATTTTATTATTATTATTATTATTATTATTATTATTATTATTTTAACCTTTTTATGTTTTGATAAGGGTTAGGGAGAGAATAACGTAATTAAACAAATGGTTAAGATATTTTAAAAGTAGGCCAATTAAATAATCCAGATTCACAATATTCTGATATAGTGCTCAATTATGAAAGTATATTAAATATAGAAAGTACAATTCCAGATGATTATTTGAATGTATTAACATAAGGAATAAATAATACTTAGCTCATATTTTAATGTGAAGATAGATCTGATAGATACAAGTTCATGAGAAGATAAGATGATGCTCTATAGTAATTCATCAAATTATGAATATATACTTTCTATCATTCTAGACAATGTAGTCAAACTACATACACTAGTGTCAAAGCTTGTGTCCTAAATCTGATGATTCTGTCATAAATATGACATTTATGTCTAGTAAAAAATATAGGCTATTTTTTGGAATGACCAACTGTGCATGTTAAGATTCATTATTGCCTTATAGATTGTCAACTTGGATCACACATACAGGTTCTGGATATTAATATTTTTCTCAAAACCTAGGTCCTCCAAGTTAGGCATGTCACCTTGTAAATCATGGTTTAGTGGGTTCAAGTGAAGTTGAGCTAAACTAAAAGACCCCTCTATCAATGAGTTTTGCCTACATAGGCATATACTTTGAAGAGGGCCTCATGTTCATGCAATTCTCCCCTCTATGCGGGCTTTTGTGTGAACAATTATGCAATATGATGTGTTATATGCGAGTGCATGTAGTGATCTAACTTGTAACTTGATAAATACTACTCATGGGTTCCTCTTTGAATGTTTTAGACATGTAAGAGGACTATTTATATATGATTTATTTCAAAATAAGAATGAGTAAGGTAATATAAATCAGTTGTGCAAATGATTAAGTGTGAGCTTGATAGGTGTTTTCTTGGTAATTGTTAGATGATAAGTGATGGTTTTTTATTTTAAATTTATACCAAAATTTTTGAAATGATCTCATGGGAGGGGTGAAAGAGTATCTTAGGATGACCCATACATGTTGAAATATTTATAAATTTGATTATTTATAAGGCTCAAACACTAGCGCTAGATCTAGGACATTAGCATTGACACTAGTGTCCTAGTCTAGATAGTAGTGTTTGAGAGAATAGAAAGTTGATAAAGATGTGTGACTACCATAGTAGTATATAAGTTAGGTTTTATGTAGACTGTGTGATGTAGATGATTTGGATAATCAAATTATTAGGTTCAGACTATATGATAAGCATATAGGCATAATGAGATGGTGAATGCGAACATTCTATCATTGATAAGGTCATAAATCGAAGGTTTAATCCATGAGTAATATTTCTCTCATATAAAAAACTAGTTTATCCCATATAACCAGATTTTAGTATCTACATTTCCTCCCTTTACTCTAGTAATGCATAAGGATGAAATTTCTAATTTAAAGGAAAGAAATGTCTACCTTGGTGTGTACAAAACACATTATCTTTGCTTGAGTCCTATTTAAATTTAATATTTGTGTATTTTATATAACCAATAATATGTTACAATGTAATTAATGCATATAATTTACAAAATAAATAGTTTAAATACTTTAAAGAAAAGAGATCAAGGAATGAGTACACATGTGCGGCGATGTAACCATGTTTCCCCTTGGTAGTTTTATTTGGTAATGATGTTTTTTTATTGAAGCATTAGAGAGAGAAGTTCACAAAAGAGGAGAATTGGAGGGTGATCATGCCCCCAATCTGGTGTAAGGGTGAGTTGTGCCAAAGCCATTGAGATCACTAATCTCAATCATAAAACTCAAGTGTATTCATAATATATCTAATCTTGCCCGTGTAAAATTTTTTAACCATCTCAAATTAAAAAAAGGAAGTAGTGCCAACGCTGTTAAGGGCACTGAGTCTCAACCAAACTATTCAAGGGAGCCAATTACTATAGATATAAAAAGCTCAATCGATGCATATTGGTAAGATTAGTACATAAATAGTATACAATTTGAATATGTATTAATGATTTGGTGCATTTGTATAGAATATGCATCTTTAATGTGTCTTAAACTAAATTATATTTCTATAATCTCTACTCTGTAAACTATGTATAATATTTATCACACATTTGAAAAACTCTATCTCAAATCTATAAAATCAGTGTCAAATGCATAAAATTATGACCCAAGTGTATATCTGAATCATTTAAACTATATCAAATTCTACCAATTATGTGTATGCGAATTCATGTCTCTGTAATATGCCCCCATAGATATGTTATTCCACCTTTTGAGATAAAGGGAATGCAACCTAGTCGTCATCTTATCTCAAAATGATAAGATAACCATGCCATATTTGTATCAATCATGTAGCAATGTAGCATATAGTGATATTATGTCAAAGTAGATGTAACAATGAAGCTCATAGTATCTAAACATAACAAGCCCTAAGATGCATGATATGGATCATGGCAATGTCTAGGAGTAACAAACATAAGTTAAGCAAAAAATCAAGCACACACATAATAACACTCAATGTCATGCAACTAAGGAGACCATAAACAAGGGGCATGTTCAAATGTTGCACACTCAAAGAATAATACATTTTAAAATGCCTTCAAAACAAAGAAATAAAATTTAGTTCACTAGAAGGCTAAAAACCTTAGAGAAAGTAAGGTTTTGCACAAGAATACTTAGAGGCTAGGTTCACCAAATGTTTAACCCTTTTATGTTTTGGTAATGGTTAGGGGAGAATAACCTAATCAAATAAATGGCTAAGCTATTCTAAATTAGGATAATTAAATAATTTAGATTCACAAGATTTTGATATAGTGTTAAACTATGAAAGTATGTCAAATATAAAAATTACAATGCCAAACATTAATTTGAATGTAGTAACATGAAGATTAAAAATACTTAGCTTATTTATTGATGCATAGGTGGATCCAGAAGATGTAAGTACATGATAAGACATGATGATATTCCACAATGATTTTTTATATTTTGAATATTTTATTTTTATCCGTCTAGACACTACTTTCAAACTATAAACACTAGCATTGACACTTCTATCCTGAATCCGATGCTTCAATCTAGTAAAAATTACACATCCTTTTGTAAAATAACCAAATACTCTATAATATAAAAAAATATGACCAACTACACCTATTAGAGTTCATTGTTACCTTTTATATTGTGAACTTAGATCATGCACATAGGTTCTATTTATCACTCTTTTGCTCAAAACCCTAGGTACTCTAACTTGGGCATGTCACCTTATAAAATGGGGGTCAATTGGCTCAAGTGAAGTTGATCTGACCTCAAATACCCATTTGTCAATTAGTGTTGCCTATATAGCCATATACTTCAAAGAAGGCCTCAAAATAATATAGTTCTCCTCATTATATGGGATTATGTGTGAACAATTGTGCAATATGCTATATGTAAGTGCATGTAGTGATCTATCTTATAACTTGACAAATATTGCTCATGGGCTGCTATTTGAATGCTTCATACCTATGATAAAGTTGCACATATGATTAATTTATAAATAGGATATAATAGGTAAATATATCTCAGTTGTGCAAATGATTAAGTGTGATCTTGATAGGTGTTTTCTTGATAATTGCTAGGTGATAATGAATGACCTTTTTTAAAATATTTTTGACACAACTTTTAAAATGAACTCATAGGGGGTTAAAAGAGTACCATAGGCTACCCACATATGTTAAAATATTTTAAAATTTAACTATTTCTAAGGCTCAAACACTAGTGTTAGATCTAGGACACTATTGTCGTAGTATGGATCATCGTATCCAGGAGAACAAAAAGTTGTTGAAGGTTTGTAATTGCCAGAGTAAGATATAAATCTAGGTTTATGTAGACTATGAGCTATAGGTGATCTAGGTAATCAAAATATCAAGGTTAGACTATAGGATAAGCATTTAGTCATAATGATATGAAAAACATAAGCCTTTTGGTAGTAGGAAGGGCATGAACTGAAGGGCTAGGCCATGAGTGATATTTGTCATGTATACAAGACTAGTTTATCCCATATAATCAAATTTTAGCATCTACATATTCAATGCATTCACAAGATTTTGAAAATTTATTGGAAACTTCATGATAAACTACTTGTCATATCATGTAATTATAGGTTTAGAAAAGATAATATCTATTCATTTTCATGTTTTCTAATCAACACATCTCATTACAGTTCCAAAATATTATAAGCTTGGGATACAAAAAACTATAGCCATTATATTTTTTGAATTAATCTTGTTACTTCTTATTGGTCTTGGAATAATTAATTTGGTAGTTGAATTATGGTTGTTACCTATAAATGATAAAATGTTTAAATTTTCTTCTTCTATTTCAATTCACAATGACCACTTCCAATCTTGCGAGTAAAACATGTTGACATTGTGTTTATGACTCATTAACACTTAAATAACATTTTGGTATTAATATTAAAAAATTTGTGTGATTTCATTTTTCACTTAGTGATTAATTTTTTTAGCTCTAAAATTGACTACTCTTATGATATTAAATTAGATGCCTTAGAATTTGTCAAACTATGTTTATCTTTAGCACTTTTTTCCCTACCATCTTTTGTCTATTACATGTTATTTCCCATTTGTTTCATGGATTTTTTAATTGAATAATAAATTTCTTGTCATTGTAGCTCTTACTTTTCTCATTGATTTTAAATTTACTTTCCAATTGATTAATTCTTTTGAGTTACATGTTACTTGAGCAAGACAATAACTAATTTTTATGTTTGGAAAGTGAGTGGAATTTCTTATGATTGTAGCTCTTACTTTTCTAATTTATTTTAAATTTACTTGCCAATTGATTAATTCTTTTGAGTTACATGTTACTTCATAAGGACAATAACTAATTTTTATGTTTAGAAAGTGGGTGGAGATTGATAACATATGAGGCTTTAGTAAGAAGGAAGCTTCAATTTCAAAATTTCACAATTCCTCTTAGAAGATTGAGAATGATGCAATGGAAATTCCTATTTCAGCATAGAGAAGAGCATAGAACCTTGGTCGAATATCATCTATAGAACTATATTAATAACTCTTAGAAGATTGAGAAGGATGCAATGGAAATTCTTATTTTAGCATAGAGAAGAGCATAGAACCTTCGCTGAATATCATCTATAGAACTATATGAAATTACACAAAATCACTTATGTTAAATTCTCAGGATTTACTCAACATATGCAGTTACTACATGAAGTTTATAGGATGATTTTTTTAAGCTTCATCTTGATTATTTTAAGCTCTATAGCTTCTATAGTGATCAATGGGTGCATGAGCAAAAACTTATTCACACTTGGGTATGATTACATTCTATTGATCTCTCGATAGGTTGGCTCCAAACCATAAACTACATTACCAAGTTTATATTTAGAAAGTTACCACATTATATTATATTATGGAATACATATTTTCTTATTTATTAACTAGATACAATTATGGACATAAATTATTGACAAAATAATGCTCATTTGTCTTGATGTTCCTCTAGGTTAAATATTATTCATGTTAAAAGGAATGGATTCAATGAGACACAATGTCCTTATTCCCACTTCATGGCTCTTAATGTGTAATATAAGGTTTTTCATTTAGCTTTTGATAAATATATATAATGTAATAATGTGCCTTTTATGTCAACTTTATGGGTGTGTATCTCATTTATTTTGTAAGGCACTGCCTGTCCAAATTTTGATTGGATTTGTTAGTTATAGTAATATTTGGTTGTCTCATAATATTATATTTTAGTGAAAATTAATGTCATATGGTATTTTTATTTTTTAACACATTCTGACATTTTTTAATTAATAAAATTAATCAATATTAAAAAAGTTTAATATTGAAACACATTAAATAATAATTTGAGTTATAACATTCTATTTTGGCTCATTCATTTGAGCTATTTTATAACACTTTAAGTATAATTTTTTTTTTTAATTGTGCCTTTATTTCTTATACCTTCTCACCTTAAATTAAAATGTACCCTTTACCCTTTTTAGATTGTGACTTTGTTTCTTATACCATCTCATGTTAAATTATAATGTACCCTTTACCCTTCTACCATATTATGTAGGTTGATTCACTAATTTTTAACCATTTTAAAAGTTTGGCCTATTAGACATAACCCTAATAAAATATCTTCAAATTTATATTACATTTATTTTATTCTTTTGACATTTAATTAAAATTTAAATTACTTTTTCACTTCTTCACTCAAAAGAAATAAATAAACTCAAACTATGATATGGTTATGGTAGGAGCACACATCCAATGTAGAGATCGACTAAAAGTATTTAATATATAAAATTAAATTTTAAATAAATTGAAAGCAAGAAAAAAATAATTATGTTTTAGAGAAATGAGGTTTAGTAGTGCAGAGTCACTATGAGTATACCATTAGATTTCTCAATATTCTGGGTGTTTGGTGTTGGGTATTTTTATTTTCTACCAACACCTTTCAACTGCTTTCCCAGATGAAACATTTTCCTCCAATGTCTCCTAATATTTATTTTGATGTCTAGAATAATGGTATTTCAAGTCAGAATGAATTCTTCAATTTCAAGAATCTCCCAAAATAGACTTATTATTCATATTCACATCTTATGAGGAATGATTACATTAACAACGCCAAAGAAGATTGACGTAGATTTGCTAAAATGGTGGAATTTGAGTGGTGACTTTTCAATTGGCAATTATAGAGTGTTGCATCTTAGAAAATAGTATCAAAACAGCATGGAATTAAAGCATGTGAAGACTTTTAGGTCTATAATTAAGTATGCCACACATCATTCTAGAAATAACATCAAAACATAATCAAATTAAATTAATTGAAGAGTGACAAGTAACATTGACTTGGCTTTAACTTTTATTTAGATTTATAATTAAATATACTACATATCATGTTAAAAAATAATATCAAAATAAAATCAAATTAAATTAGTTAAAGAATGATATGTAACATTACCCTGACATAACTTTTGTTTAGGTTTATAGTTAAGTATACTACACATCATCTTAAAAATAGTATCAAAATAACATCAAATTAAAGTAGTTTGAGAATGACATGTAACATTGGCCTAGACTAACTTTTGTATAAGTTTATAATTAAGTATACTATCCATCATCTTATAAAATGGTATCAAAACATCATCAAATTAAAATAGTTGAACACTCACATGTAACAGTGGCCTAATCTAATTTTTGTTCAGGTCTATAGTTATGTATACTACACATCATCTTAAAAAATAGCATCAAAATAACAAAATCAAATTAAATTAATTGAAGAGTGACAGGTAACAAAATTGAGATCTATTATTGCGTTGAACTTTATTTTACCTCAGATTTCAGTATTGCGGATGGAACTCGGGCTGGATTCCCAGCCTGATTTGGACTACCATCCCGATCTATTTTGTGAAGGAAATAGTGAACGGATGGGGGAAACTTTGTTTCCTCTGTGTTGGTGCACCCTGTGTGGAAGGTGGCTCTGGTGGTGGTTATGGGTGGCCACAGCCTCTGCGGCGGCTTCAATAACATGGTTCTAAAGTGAGCAGAGAGGCGTATGAAGGAGCTATGACAGGTAGGTGTGGGGTCCATTATTGTGAACATGGGCAAGAATGGATCCACCTACTTCCATCGATAGCCATAGATTCCTATTTGGATTTGTATTTTGAGACGCTAATTAAGGACATCAGGGCTATAGGCAGTGTGATTTTAGGGTTTGAGGGCATGGTGGAGCATGGCCTTTTTCTTGACATGGCTACAACCGTCATTATTACTGGATCTGATGGTGTCTCTATCAAATCAAAGGGACAGAGAAACCAAAGGTATTTTATAGATTTTTAATGTCCTAATAAATGCTTGTGTGTTGTTATTTTGCAATGGCAACGTGCATTGTTGGCTAGGGCAGATTGCTAAAGATATATATATTTTTAGCATTCTTTACCCTATGCTCTATATTCTTTGAGGTTTTAGGTCCTTGTAAAACTTGGGTACTTTTATTGGACTATGTTTGTGGTTTCAGGTCCCTGTAAAACCTGATTGTGATACTGTTCTTTAGTAGGTTTCAGGAATACTTTTCCTAGTGGTTGTTAATGCTTTATCTTTCTTGATTCTGTTAAAGGGTTTTGGGGTCCCTTCAAAACCTGCTTTTACCTTAATCTAAAACATTGACCTAGCTTTAACTTTTGTTTAGATTTATAATTAAGTATACTACATATCATCTTAAAAAATAATATCAAAATAAAATCAAATTAAAGTAATTGAAGAGTGACACATAACATTGGCCTAGCCTAACTTTTGTTAAGGTCTATAGTTAAGTATACTATATTTTTAATTGACTTATTATATATGATTAGGGATCTTGCTTTGACTCATGAATCCTTTGATTATTTTTTATTGGAGCACGAAATAAAATAGTATAAAAAACATCAAATGAAATTAGTGAAGAGTGACATTTAGTATTGTAATGTAACATTTGTTTGGCCTAGCTTTTTTTTAGGTCTATGATTAAGTATTGATCAAGAGTACATATTTTAATTGAGTTATTTTATATGATTAAGGTTCTTTGATTTGATTCATGCATCTTTTTATTATTTTTTACTAGAGCATGAAATAAAAAAGATATATTATTATGGTTTTGATAAAGAAGTGTTTGGTTACATCTCTTCGTATCATAGAGGTATCACAATTAGTTTGGTTTATGTGAAGGGAATAGGGGTTCCAACTGTATTCTAATTTTTATACTAAAGATGAGATGAGTTGGTGATGGTTATAATTTTTTTTATTGGGATAATTTTATGAGTCGACCCAATAAGAACGAGATCTCTAATAGAAGACTTATACAATGATCATTGATCCTAATAGGATTGGTGATGGAAGTGAAATTATGTGCAGTTAGTTTATGTGGTACATTGGCCATGTGGACACTTATCTCCTTATGCTTGGATAGCATATAATATAATAGACATATTATGTTAAGTGTGGATAATTATCCACATGTGCATGTGATAAAGTGAAAATTGAAATGTGATAAAATGGAATGATCTCCATTTAAATAAAAAGTGTGAGATATCGTTAAGTGATCCACAACCTACATGGTCATAGTCATAATAAATAAACATTATAAAAATAATTAATATGAAAATAATACATGACAAGTAAAGTGGTCGATGATAAATTAATATAAATGTAGACTACAACAAGAAATCATAGTCTTCTAAGAAACAAGAAAATAAATGTAGATAAAGAAGGAAGCAACAACAAGAAATTAAAAAAGTTAGAACAAGATGAGGGACACCATCTCTCAATTAAATGTTATTTTCCCAAGTTTTTATAGGAATTAATGGTCACTAGACCACTCTATGGAAAGGCATAATTATTTAAAGGAAGCATCAAATTAAAAAGGGGGGGATGAAAAACTATGACATAATCTTTATTTGAAAATTTATCAGTGAGTTGTAATTTCAAAACATGTTGTTTCTCAATTATACTAAGCTCACTTCAATGGAATATATATTACTTGATTAACACTAGAGAATATTCCTTAGTACCCCCTTATGGACATAGTGAACTCACCATGAGGGTGGCCATGGTGGATCATGGTACTAAATCATCTCTTCACCTAGTGATCATGCTAAGACCAGTCAAGAAAGCAAGCAAGATTCATAAATTAGGTGAATACATTTTAAACCCTTAATGCATATTTAACTTCCTTTAAACATATAAATATTACTCTTAAAATATTTAATCTATGGAATAAGTGAAGGAAGTAGGGGTAAAATTAGATCTATAACTCCCTGTTATACTTCAGATAAACATTGGTTTAATGGTGAATGCTTAAATAGTCACATGCTACACATCCATGAGAAGATGGACTTTACCAGTAATGCCATATGAGTAAAATTAGAGATGATGATACTGGTAAAATGAATTAAAAGGGGCCCACTCATGGAATGTTTTTCCTAAAAATTAAAAAATATCAACTTCTATAGATTATTTGAGATGGCTACACTTAAAATTTGATTATGGTATAAGAACGTGAATTGTAGCATTTTGAGTCTAGTTTCAAAACACTATTTAAAAAAAATGGTTAAGTATAAATAGGTCAAACATATAAAAGTTGAATATAAACTCTTCTTTTTAAAGAAAATAGAGTAGATAGTCATCCATATGGTGTAAACTTTTTATAGCAAAGTTTAGTATTTTTGAAACCATTTTGAGAAAATTTAGATAGGAATGTTTCTTGGGCTAATTCGCTTTCTACATTCGAAAAGTTGAATAAAGAAACTAGAGAAAATGGACGAGGTTAGGAATACCTGGATGTCGACTGCGCACCGTGATCCAGACGCTTGTGAGCACTCCTCTTTGGCTGTGGAGGAATGACACCTGCAAAAGAAAGGAAAACTTGGACAAGGGGATGTTAGATAAATAGACGGTGGGTTGCCAAGCGAAAGCTTGTCCCCGGAAGTGTAAAAACTTCCTCAAAGGGAGGTCAACCCACAGATGAAAGACAGATGAAAGACTGAGAAAGTATAAGATGCCAGAATACAGGAATGATGAATAGATTAGAAATGAAAGAAAACACCAAATGGTTACCTGGAGGAAGCAGCCGGGCTGAAGACAGTCGCCGATGTCGGAAGTGCTGCCGGTGTCAGTTAGGAGGTCTGCCGACGTCGGTTATTCTGCCGACGTCGGTTGGGGAAGTGACCGGCGTCGGTTGGGGTTGCGGCCTGTAGTCGGGCTTGAGCAGGGTCTGGTCTGAGTCTTGGTCTGTGCTCTGTGCGTGGACGGGTTGGACACTGATGGACGGGTCTGGGTCTTGGTCTGGGGATTGGTCTCAGGCAGAGATACAGGGGAAGGAAGGGACAAAGAGGAAGGAGAAGAGAAGGGTACACAGAGGAAGGGGCCTGAGAAGGCTTTGCAGCCTCTCAGGGGAAGGGACAAAGGGAGAGACACAGAGGACAACAGAAAACAGAGGATTAAACCAAAGAAAATAAAATAAAACCAGAACTAACTTACCTTTAGCCTGCTGAAAGAAGAAGATGGAGATGTTGCTGGAGCTAGGGAAGATTCTGCAAGAAGAGAATTCTGATGAAGAGCCTTTGCACCTGCAGCTGTTGTTGCACGAGGTTCAAAACGAAGACCAGATGAATGCCAAACGCCAGGAGAGTTCTGTTTGCGAGCTCAGGAGTCCAGGGGTTGCAACGGATACAGAACGGGGTCTTGAAGGCTGCCGACACCGGCAGTCTCGCCGACGTCGGCCGCAGGGTCGCCGACGTCGGCAGAGTCAGAATGGAGACAGAGGCTAAAAATAGCCTCTGCCCATTCTTGCACGCCGCCGGGTGGGGGATTGTGGGAAGAACGGTTATGAGCATGCTAAAATGGATGCGGGAGGAATATAATGGGGGGATTTGGGCTAATAAATGTTAGGGGAAGGTGGAGGGATTCAAGGGAGGATCCAAGGAGGCAAGGGTAGGGTGGAAAAGGGGGACTCAATTAATTAAAAGATGTTAATTTTTAATTAATAAGACCTAGGTGGGTTAGGGACCAAGGAGGACTAGGAGGGAGAAAGGACCAAGGGGGAGAACCAAGGTGCAGACACGTTTGCGGTGTCTACATTTGCCCCTTTTTGTCTTGTTGGTTGTTCTAGACGAACTGCAAGACAAAAACAGGAGTTGGTTGCCCCAGAAAAAGGATGAGGTGTTCCCCCCTCAAAGCGATAGTCGAGAGAAGGGAACCGAAGATCGAGTGTCGATTTGACAAAGAAATGGATAGAAAAGAGTGAGTGAAAACGCTGCCATAGTCATGATTGCGTGTAGTCCACTTCACGAGAGGGTCAGGTCAAATTGTCGCATGGTCAAGGGTCAAGGAGTGCCAAAATTGAAGTAACCGGGCCCCAGCATTTAGTCGTCTGCTGATCGGGTCACTCAATCTAAGCTGAAGCTCCAAATGGTCATCGTGTCCCAGGTATCCAGGGCTCAGGAAGTGCTCCCAGAAACATGAAAAAGGCCACAAGTAGTAGGGATCAACTGGCGCGTGATCCTACACTTGTGAAGGGTCAAAAATAGTCTGTGAACAATTCTGCTAACCAGCCGTGGAATAGCATACACGTAAAAACAACCAAGGCGACATGGTCTTGGAAGAAGCTCAAAGAAGAAGGAGATAGGCATGGTCGCCAATGGTCATTGGTCAAGAGGATGGATGGACGAAAGGATGCGGCCGAGCTAACCCCAGAAGACCTGTTATCTGAGTGCTGCCTACATAGCCCTGGTGACAGGGCCTCAGGCCGATGTAGTTCTCCCTTAAAGGGAGGGAGGGTCAGAGGGATTGATTGGTCTTGGTCAAAGTCGAATGAGTGGTCGTGGACAAAGGTCTTGGTCAAAGGGTCTTGGTCAAAGGTGACGAAGTTGGGTGTGATAAGAGTCGAAGAAGAGAAGGTTTTCCATCATAGAGATGAACAAACGGGGGGTGGTCGAGCTAACCTCAGAAGATGTGGTATCTGAGTGCTGCCTACATAGCCCTTGTCCTAGGGCCTCAGACCAATGTAGTTCGGACTAGGAGACAGAGTGATCGATGATTGGATGTGGTCAAGTGTCAAGATGATGCTGCAAATGTCACAAGAGTCGAGAGTCTTTCATCCCTTAACAAGTTTCCATAGTCGTGATGGATGCATGCTAAAGATGAATGGAAGTCTATTTATGTTTCAGCAAGTATTGGTTTATGCTTAACATAAATTGGGTCTGGTCGGTAGTTTCCATGTGTATTGGTGTCCGTGGAAACTATGTGGAATAGACGAGGATGATGTCTGAAAAATGATGAAAAATGGCTTGGTTTGAGTTGAGTCGCCAATTGATGGGGTTAAATGTGACCAAAGTGTAGAGAAAAGATGGAAGGCAAATTGCTCTTTCATTGACAAGGACCAACAGGAAGTATAGATAGGGGTTATTAGAACAAAAAGCCCCGTTCATGCATTACGTCGTGGACCAGTGTTGTGTCAGAACGGTAAGCGAATCACTTTGACATTAAAGTGAGCTCGAAGTCCCTTGAGCAGGTGATGGGAGGAGGATAGGGTAACCCAGTTTAAGAGCAGGAATAACCTTGCCCCTTTTTAGAGGAGACCCTGAGACAACTACAAGCCAAGTCCATGACCTGTTTTTTTTTTTTTTTTTTTTGCGCAGGCTGATCGATGCGGGAAGCCTACATAGAGATGTCTTTTGATTTAGTGGTCATGTTGCGAAGCTGATCGACGCGGGAAGCTTCTAAGATAGGTTGCTGTTGGTAGCAAGATTTAATTATAGCCATCCTTCGAGGGAGTGGTCTACATCTTTGCTTTATATAATGTTTGAATAGCTGTCCTTCGAGGGATCAGTCTATTAACTACAGCAATGATAGCACAGCTGTCCTTCGAGGGATCAGTCTGTCTTTTTGGATTTGATTGTGTGACCTTGGATATGTTTGGACATCGTCTTTTTTTTTTTTTTTTTTTTTTTTTTTTTTGAGTCATGGACAAGACTGTAGAAGTGCAAGGACTCCCTTTTATTAGGACAAGGTACCCATGCGCCATAAAAGGGTTGCAGAGGACTTGTTAAAGGGGAATAGGGTCGAAAGGAATAAGGAGCCAGAGGACGAGGATTGCTCAAGGGACGAGCTCAAGTTACGTGTCAAGTAGACGAGTACTCGACTAGCAGAAGAAAGGTCGAAGATGCAAGACAGAAAGGGGGGCTCAAGGTCTGATAAGTCCCTGGGCCATGCTAGTGAGTTAAGGTCTGAGTCAATTAGGAGCGGACTTGCCCCATTTGGCTCTTTCCAGATTGGTCAGATGTTGATGGTGGATGAGAAGTTGACTGATATGGTTGTTGATTGGTCGAGACTTGGTTGAAGATTGGTTGAATGGTATTTGGTTGTTGATTGGTCGAGGATTGGTTGAAGTGTGGTAAAATGTTTGGTCAAAGTTTGTTGAAGGTTTGGATCCCCCCAGTCGCTTAGGGAGAATGTTGGATAGATTAGTCAAGATTGACTGAGGCTTGGTGATTAAATGGACTGTGTTAATGTCAAATAATGGGGTCAAAGGCGGTAAAGAGACCATAGTCTGCCGTGGAGATCTCGATTTAGGCGATGAGGTTGGAGAGGCACGGGTCGGGGTTGATGTTTTGTCGAAGAGGTGGTTAAGAGGGTCCTTGGTGAGAAGGAAAGGATTTCTCCATTGTTGACGAATGACAGCTTTGAGAGCACAACAATGCTCAGTGTCATGTCCCGGAGTATGATGATAGTTGCAAAATTTAGAGTTGTCGAACCAAGATGGCCTTGATCCGAGAGTTGATGAATGGGGCGGTGTTGAAGGTTTGTTGATGACGTGGTCGAGCAGAGAGGTGTCATTCGCCAGACATTGGCGAATGGCAACCTTGAGGGCATGACAATGCTCCGTGTCGTGCCCGAGCGTGCGATGATACGCACAAATGCGAGTGTCATCGAACCAAGGTGGTTTAGGTCCGAGAGATTGATATTGTCTGAGAGGCGGGAGGTCGAGGCGAGATGACTGCAATAGGTGCCGTAAAAGCAAGGTATAAGAACCTGCTAATGGGTCTAGATGTTTTATTGCAGTGAGGGTTGATGATGTTGGTTTAATAGGCATAAGAAGCGTTGGTCGATGGTTTGAGGGAGATATATGTTTGATGGGTTGAGGGAGTAATGGAGGCGACGTGCCTCTGTGAAGGATGGGAGTAGGCAGTACTCCTATTAATGTGGATGGATGCGGGCCTAAGATTGAAGGTAATGACGAAGGTGGGGGAGGAGTTCTCCGGTGTGGTCTAGTAGCTTTCGTGTGTTTGGGTCGAGGGCCACCGTTATGCGAGGCGAGGTTAGATGTGGGCTTGGGTTTGGATGTGGATGAAGGTGAGTGAGATGTAACAATCTCAGGCAAAGGACAAGAAGAAACCGCGATTGGGTCTTCCTCGATTGAAACGGGTAAAGAGACTGGTTCTTCTCTTGGTGGAGAAGAAATAGGAGAGGGTGGCTCCTCCAGATGGCAAGAGGCAGGGATGATTATGCCTTCCGCTTGTGCTTGAGGAGTAGGCAAGGTATGGTCATTGGATGAAGGTGCGGCTAATGGTATAGGTGTGGTCAAGGCATCCCCCAATGTAGGAGAAATAGATGGAGGACTAACAGGAGAAGAGGGTTCTTCATCTTGTGATAGATGAATAGGAGAAAACTCTTCTGCCTGTGAAAGAGATTGATCAGAGATAAGAGGTAAGATAGTGTTAATCGTGTGAATGTCATGGTCATGAGGATCTTGGGTTATGGTTTGGACGTTGTTTTGAGTAGGCGGATGATTTGGAAAAGGGTGTTTGAAGATGTCGATATGTTGATTAGGTGGGGCGTTCGGGTTATCTAAAATAAGATCCCCCTTGTCGATCATGTCCTGGATTATGTTTTTGAAAGTTTGGCAGTTGTCAATGTCATGGCCTTGGACGCGGTGAAAGTGGCAGAAGTCAGCCTCTCTATACCATGTAGGGAGGGCTTTAGAGGGGTCAAATTGAGGTGGTCGGATTGGAGGGAGATTGAGGACCCCCTGCTTGAGAAGTTTTTCCAAAACGGAAGCGTATGGTTCTCCAAGTGGAGTGTAAGAACGCTGGATATACCGTTGTTGGAATTGTTTGGTGATGCTGGAAGATGACGAAGGTTGAGAATAATGCGTCGTTGTTGAGGATGGTGATCTAACGACCACAGTGTTGGCCACTCCTTTGGATTTGGAGTTGGCAGAAAAAGAAGGTCTGAAAGAAGAATGGTCAGTAGATTTTGCGTTGGTATTACGCAATTTGACCTTGTCTTCTTCAAGGGCACGGAGTTCGAGCTTTCGCGCCATGATGAAAGCTTCGTCAAAAGTGCGAAATGTCTGAATCTGCAAGGTAGAAGAGATGTGGTTGGCACATGCTCGCGAGAAGAGCTCGATGAGCTCGGGTTGAGGCAAGGAGAAGGAGAGCTGGTTAATTAGACCTCTCCAACGAGCGACAAAATCGACTACAGATTCGTCATCAAATTGTCTGATGGAGTAAAGGTCTGTGATAGAGACTTGTTTGGTGATGTTGATTGAGAAATGGTCAAGAAATAGTTGGGCGAGTTGGATGAATGAAAAGATAGAGTGTCTGGCAAGAGAACTATACCAGTCAAGGGCAGGGCCAGAAAGGGACATAGGGAACGTGCGTAGAAGTAACGCATCGTCATGGGCGATAAGATAACAGGCATGTCTAAATGCCCATAGATGTTGTTGTGGGTCTTCCTTACTCTGAAAGCGAGTGAATTTAGGAAGCTCCCAATGGTTAGGATATGGTCGAATAGGGACGGAAGGATGAATGGGCTCGTTGCAAATTTGTTCATATGACAAAGTATTGCTTGAACCGGAAATAGAGGCTTCGAGACTGGACATTTTATCCATCAACATCTTGATAAGATTTGCTGACGGATTGGTGGGCTGAGCGCCCCCTAGGTTGTAAGGCGCTTGGAAGAGGTTAGAGGAGGTGTGCGACATAGTCGGTTGTACAATGTACGGATGACTAGTCGCAGGGGCGGAAGTGGAGGCTAGAGGTGGTTGCGTTATGAAGGTTGAAGGCATAAGTTGACTGGGCACCGCCAAAGGTGGTTGAATGGTGGCACTGGTAGCAAGCGAGGTGGGCACTCCTACATTTGTGGGCGCAAGAGTGTAAGGGGTCGAGGTAATCAAGTTCTGATATGATGTAGAACTTGGTTGAATTGCAGGTGGTTGAGGGGGTAATGGAACCCCGATGGAGGTCGGTCTAAAAATAGACGGGGAGGCCAAACTTTGCGTATTGGCCATGATTGGGTTAATAGTTGAGGCGAAACGCTGAGTCAAAAAGGGTTGGGTGGCGAATGGTGTGGATGTCGTCGCCACGTCACCCGAAAGGTCTCGCGTTGAATTTCTCGTGAGATAGTTTTGGAGGGCTGCGGTATTGAGGTCCAAGAATCTCTCAAAATCTTGGTCCCCTTCAGGAATGATGGGAATTTGAGTCGGGGTCGGGGTCGGGGTCGGTCCTGTAGGAGTTCTTTCAGTCTCCGAGTGGAACTCCATGATAGGACTGGTTAGAGGCAGGATAGACGGAAGCGGCTGTTGGCTAAAGTGGTTAAGAAGAGAGTCCTGATTCCAGAAACTGTGTTTTTGCAGTCTCAGAAAACCAGATTGGAATTTTTGATAGAGAAGGGATAGGTTTCAGGCTGCTGGTTTTGAAGACAAAGGACAGTGACAGAGACCGACGTCGGTTGAAAAGCCGATGTCGGTATGAAATAAGGCCGGCGTCGGTCACATAACCGATGCCGGTAACATATGAAGCCGACGTCGGTAGAATAACCGATGCCGGTGACAGGGAAAGCCGACGTCGGTGGAAGAGCCGATGTCGGTGACTGTGTTTTCCAGAGAGCCAAAAGGTTCGTGGAAAAACAAAGAAGAAAGCGCCCTCACACACTCAAACAATCAGATGAGAAGAGGAAAACAGAGGAAGACAGACAAGCCTAAGCGATAAATCCTAGGAATTAACCTTAGAAATTTGTGGCTTATGCCTTAGATGAATGTTTGGGGAGATTGGCTGAAAAATAGGTCCTAGAAGAAGGCAGTCTAAAGATGGTTTCAGGTGTTGTTTTTGGTGCTCAAGAAATCTGTGTTAGGGTCTGGTACGCGGCCTGGTGCTAAGGAGCAAGCTCCCCTCACTTCACGATTCCAGTGGTTAGCTGGTCTCGCTTAGCCAAGATATACCTCGCCTAGAGTTTATCCTCCGCCAGAGAACGGAGTGGGCTTCCCCCTTGGTGATGAAATCCAAGTAGGGTCACCGGGACGGGTAAGGTATCCGCTGGGTGATGAAATCCCAGTCGGGCCTTGTCTCAGGTAAGTTATATGTTTGTTTTGTGCATGTGAGTCGGTAGTGTAACATCAAGTGTCTAGATTTATTCAATATGCGTTTAAGTTACTAGATGTGGACTACGAAGATGCAAGCACAAGCAGAGATGAATGCAAAGTGTTTTAATGCCCAAAGTCGAAATGTGATATTGTTATGAAGACAATGTTTTGAGAAAGGGTCAAGAATATGACGTTTAGACTAGTCTAAAATGCACAAGGAAGAAAAAGAAGGATTCGTTTTAATTCTTGCTTATAGTGCCATTGAGAAGAAAAGAAGGAGGAGAAAAGGTAAGAACCTAATGCTCCTAAATGAATAGAAGAGAAAAGGAACCCAGGAGGAACCTAGGGTCCCACCGGGCGTGCCAGAATGTTTCTTGGGCTAATTCGCTTTCTACATTCGAAAAGTTGAATAAAGAAACTAGAGAAAATGGACGAGGTTAGGAATACCTGGATGTCAACTGCGCACCGTGATCCAGACACTTGTGAGCACTCCTCTTTGGCTGTGGAGGAATGACACCTGCAAAAGAAAGGAAAACTTGGACAAGGGGATGTTAGATAAATAGACGGTGGGTTGCCAAGCGAAAGCTTGTCCCCGGAAGTGTAAAAACTTCCTCAAAGGGAGGTCAACCCACAGATGAAAGACAGATGAAAGACTGAGAAAGTATAAGATGCCAGAATACAGGAATGATGAATAGATTAGAAATGAAAGAAAACACCAAATGGTTACCTGGAGGAAGCAGCCGGGCTGAAGACAGTCGCCGATGTCGGAAGTGCTGCCGGTGTCGGTTAGGAGGTCTGCCGACGTCGGTTATTCTGCCGACGTCGGTTGGGGAAGTGATCGGCGTCGGTTGGGGTTGCGGCCTGTAGTCAGGCTTGAGCAGGGTCTGGTCTGAGTCTTGGTCTGTGCTCTGTGCGTGGACGGGTTGGACACTGATGGACGGGTCTGGGTCTTGGTCTGGGGATTGGTCTCAGGCAGAGATACAGGGGAAGGAAGGGACAAAGAGGAAGGAGAAGAGAAGGGTACACAGAGGAAGGGGCCTGAGAAGGCTTTGCAGCCTCTCAGGGGAAGGGACAAAGGGAGAGACACAGAGGACAACAGAAAACAGAGGATTAAACCAAAGAAAATAAAATAAAACCAGAACTAACTTACCTTTAGCCTGCTGAAAGAAGAAGATGGAGATGTTGCTGGAGCCAGGGAAGATTCTGCAAGAAGAGAATTCTGATGAAGAGCCTTTGCACCTGCAGCTGTTGTTGCACGAGGTTCAAAATGAAGACCAGACGAATGCCAAATGCCAGGAGAGTTCTGTTTGCGAGCTCAGGAGTCCAGGGGTTGCAACGGATACAGAACGGGGTCTTTAAGGCTGCCGATGCCGGCAGTCTCGCCGACGTCGGCCGCAGGGTCGCCGACGTCGGTAGAGTCAGAATGGAGACAGAGGCTAAAAATAGCCTCTGCCCATTCTTGCACGCTGCCGGGTGGGAGATTGTGGGAAGAACGGTTATGAGCATGCTAAAATGGACGCGGGAGGAATATAATGGGGGGATTTGGGCTAATAAATGTTAGGGGAAGGTGGAGGGATTCAAGGGAGGATCCAAGGAGGCAAGGGTAGGGTGGAAAAGGGGGACTCAATTAATTAAAAGATGTTAATTTTTAATTAATAAGACCTAGGTGGGTTAGGGACCAAGGAGGACTAGGAGGGAGAAAGGACCAAGGGGGAGAACCAAGGTGCAGACACGTTTACGGTGTCTACAAGGATCATCTAGTTTTTGACCTATATTTTATTAAAAAAATAATGAATATTTTTAATTTAATTTACAAGTAAATATATTTTTAAAACTAACCAAAAATGGATAGATGGTCATATGACCCCCATAACAACCTCAAAAAAAGGAAACAATTTTTTTGGAATGCATATAGAATAAGACCTAGTTTATGACCATATATATGTTTTTACATTTATATCAATGAAAACAAAAATATATAAACAATATAGGCAAGAATATTCATGACATCTAGTGGCCTAAAAAAATCATAGTTAGAAATCAACATATAAACCTTAAAATAGTCCAAAAATTAACAAAAAAACATCTATGTGGAAAGAGGAAAGCATGTTCATCATCATGGTAATAATTTTGTGAATTTTCTCATTGAAATTCATAGTGTTTTAGGTGATGGATTTGAATTTTTCTATTTTCTATCAAATATCTAAGATTCAACTATGTGTTGGTACGTCCAAGCCTTTGGTTCAGGAACCCAAGCCATATCTAAGCCAAAAGTCTTGGTTTTTAAATTCAAACATAGCATAACATGTACACACATATTTTTAAATTTATATTCCTTATAATTTAAATTTATTTTAGTAAATATAATAAATTAGGGTCACTTTATATCTGATATAGTTGGTCTCATAGTTGCATGCATTACGACATGGGAGATAGTTTTTACAAATATAATTTGGTCATTACTTAATCATTTTTAGTATTTTAGTATTTAACATAAGGATTTTAGTGCATAAGTTTTGTATTTGATATCCATTTTAAATAAATATATACTCATTTTTAGGTTTTGGCACCTTTCATATTACTTACTCGCACTTCTAAGAGTCTTAGGTTTGTCAAAATTAAAGTTTACAAACTCATCCACATCCAACTGCCCTTATATTTCAATTTTACATATGATTAGGTCCCTTATAGGCAAAAATGTGACATAACAACACCATAATCATTTGTGACTATGGTAAATAGGGATAATTTAGGTCACACTTAGGCATAGTCATGCCAATTCAATTTTAATCATGTCAAAGTGGTGTGCATAAGAAAACTAGGTTACATTGGTGACACATGCACAACCAACCACCCATTCATGATAATTTTAGTTGTGATTAAGTCCATTATAGGCTAAAATTTACATAAAAACACCATATCTATTTATGACCAAGGTAAATGCAAATAATGGGCCCACCACATTAAATCAAACCATACATAATAAAACTCATTCAATGATGTCAAGTAGTTGAACCCAAATATAATATTAATAGGGAATGAATTAGCCATCATGTCATGTTACCCACACCCATTTCATTATGTATCACATCAACATCATGAAATACATATAAAGATGACATTGATCTATTCTATGATATAGATATATACTGCATCACACAAATCATTCATGTCATGTCGATTATCATGCATATTGGGTCAATTTGGTCGTACCATACATATTATGTATGTAATGTAGAATCATTGATCATTGATAGAATTTTTTTTCATTTATATACTTATTTAATGGATAGAGTGAATTAGATATAACTGAGAGAATTGATAGACCTTGGCCAATATATCTATCCAATCTAAATCCATTTATGAGGTTAGGATGAAAATATATATTGTGTCAATCAAACTATATACTATTTCAATGCTAATGAAACTCCTTCATCTACCCTTATTTTCAATAAACACACTCTCATCAATCTTATTCATCCCTTATCATCCATAGTCAATCCCTCATCACCCCTAATCATACCTATCCACTCCCTCATTTACCCTCATTTACCCTCATCATCCCTAATCAAATATTCTTTAGTCATCATCTTCCCTCATAGCCCTTAATCACACACTCATCGGCCCTCATTGTCCCTCATCATCCCTAAACACTCACTAATCATCCCTCATTGTCCCTCATTATCCCTAATCACTCTCTTGTCAACCCTCTTCATACCTCATCATCACTAATCACTCCCTCATTTATCCTCATTTTACATAAAAACACCTTCAATGTCATGTTACCCACACCCATTTCATTGTGTATCACATCGACATCATAAAATACATATAAAGATGACATATATATAGTCTATGATATGGATATATACTGCATCACACAAATCATTCATGCCATGTCATGCATCATGCATATTGGGTCATTTTGGTCATACAATATGTATTATGTATGTAAGGTAGAAGCATTGATCATTAATAGACTTGTATAGTCATTGATATACTTGTTTAATGGATAGAGTGAACTAGATATAGCTGATAGCATTGATAGACCTTTGCCCCTATATCTATTCAATATAAATCTATATCTAAATCCATTTATGAGGTTAGGATGCAAATATATATTCTATTAATCAAACTATATACGCTATTAATTAAACTATATACTATTTCAATGCTAATGAAATCCCTCATCTACCCTCATTTTCCATCAACACACTCTCATCAATCCTAATCATCCCTCATCATCCATAGTCAATCCCTCATCATCCTTAACCACTTATTCATTAGTCATCATGATCCCTCATAGTCCTTAATCACACACTCATTGGCCCTCATTGTCCCTCATTATCCCTAATCACTCTCTTGTCAACCCTCATCATACCTTGTCATCACTAATCACTCCCTCATTTATCATCATTTTACATAAACACACTTTCATCTACCCTCATCATCCCTTAACATCCCTAATCAATCCCTTATTACCCCTTATCATACCTAATTACTCCCTCATCAACCCTTATCATCCCTAATCATCCATAATGACTCAATTATTGGCCCTCATCATCCCTCATAGTCCCTAATCATACCTTCATTGGCTCTATATGTCCCTCATCATCCATAAACACTCCCCAATCAACTATCATTTTCCCTCATCATCTCTAATTACTCTCTCATTGTACATCATCATACATCATCATCCCTAATCACTCCATCATCTACTCTAATTTTCCCTAAATAAACCCTCACCAACCTTTATCATCCCTAATCACTCCCTTATAAAACGTCATCATACCTAATCACTCCCTCATTAACCCTTATCATCCATCACCATCCCTAATCACTCCCTCAGTGGCCTTCATGATCCTTGATATTCCTTATTTACACCCTTATCAGCCCTCATTATCCTTCATCATCCCTAAACACTCCCTAATCAACCCTTATTTTCTCTCGTCATCCCTAATCACTCCCTCATTGATCCTAATCATACCTCATCATCCCTAATCACTCCCTTATTAATAATCATCATCCCTCATTATCCTAATTCACAACCTTTAATACCTTTATGGTGGGTGTAGTGGATTCCCTTATGTTCCCAATCATCCCTAATCACTCATTTCTCTATATAAGTTAGAATGTCCCCTCTCATTTCAAGATATGGCTCAATAAATTCCCTCCTCTTTTCTCTATATAGTTGATAATGTACCTTCTCCTACTTTTCAAGAATCTATTGATAATGCCCCCTCTAATTTATCCATTGATCTGATAATGCCATCTCTACTAATTTTTAAACATGATAATTCCTCCTCTCCTCTAAAGATATGGATTGGGTATTCAATTAAGTATTAGGTATTAAAGGTATGGTCAGGGAAGAAAACTATGACTAGGATTTGATATTAGTATTCAAGATCAAGATATGGATCAATAATTTAATTGGGTAGGGCATACCCAAGTAGGTAACTCAAGTAGGTAGGGTATACTCAAGTACAAGAAGTTGGTACGGTTTGAGTATTTATCTAAGGCATTCTGAATATGCTATATGATATGGATCAAGTTTGAGATCAGGGTATGGCCTTTATAATTGTGACCCCATATATCTATGATGGGATCCCCATTCCTATGCTATCCTTTGATATACTGTATTAGGGACTAGGGCATACTCAGAATATGATAGGCCCTAGTTTGGCCTTTAGGGCCCACTATGCCATGCCTAATATCTAAGTATCACCACTTTGATACATTAGATTAAGGAATATTCCCCTCCTTCCATTCATAGATCAAGTTGGGTTTGGAAACCCACTCTATCGGCTACCTGATTGGAACAAACTCTATCTGATTGGTGACCACCTATCTATTTATCTAGAAATCTACTCTACATATATATTGGGTTGGGTATAAATTGAGTTGGGTTTGGAAACAAACTCTACCAGATTGGTGACCACTTATATATTTATATAGAAATTTGATCTACTTTGGAAAAATCTCAATGATATATAGAGAAAATGAGAACTCAACTACGGGATTGGAATTAGAATTATCAAATAGTCTCTGGTCACCTCTATCTATTTAAATATAAATTGGGATTATCAACTCTAGGATTGGGATTCTTAGATGCTCGAATCCTAATGTGTATATATAAGTAATACAATTTCATCCCACCATTTACTCATTTTCCTACCTATTTATTCTATCTCAGGGATATAGATACACTCTCTATCCATGGTCTGGGCATGGATCACCATATATATCTATATATCCTACAAGAAAATTAGATTATATTTTTAGGTTCTTTTTCCTTTAATCAGCTTTGTCACCTTAATTTCCATATCATACTCCATTACCTTGGTTATCCAACCCACTTTCTTCTCATTTATATCTTTGGTCAAAAGGAACTCTTTGATGCTTGGATGAGAAACCATTAGGTGTATCTTATTATTAGACAACAAGTATCTAAACTTTTTAAGAGACCCTAACTGAGAGTTCATGTTTTTCAACAAAAGAGTGCTTTGTTTCATATTCCTCTAAGCCTTGACTGAAGAAAGCTATTTTTTTCTCCAAATCCTCATGATTTTGTTGCATAAGAATGCCTGAAATGGTGTCCATGTTAGCATATGTATAGAAAATGAAATCTTTTGTGAAATATGGATTTATAAGTTTAGGGGAACTAACCAGGGCCTTTTTAATATCTTCAAAACCTTTTATTCCTTCTTTAGACCAGTTGAAGCTCATATTCTTCTTCAGCATGGTTGTAAGTGGCTTATTAAAATGGTAAAATTTGAAATATATCTCCTTATGAAGTTGATCTTCCCAAAGAAGCTTTGCATAGCCTTTTTGTGCTTAGGTAGGTAGAGTGCAAGAATAAAATCTATCCTTTTAGAATCTATGCTTAAACCATGATTTGAAATAACATGTCCAAGAAGCTTATCTTCATGAACTAAGAATACACACTTTTTGAGATTTAGAGATACAACAAATTTCCTACACCTTGCGAACACTTGCTTGAAATGAACCATCTGATCACCTGCATTCTTTGAAAACACTATTATATTATCCAAATAAACAAGTACAAACTTGTTAAGAAGGTCTTGGAATGCCATACCCATGGCTATCTGAAAGGTTACTCTAGCATTAGAGAAACTGAATGGCATATTTCTATATACAAATGTCCTCCACTTGGTTGTGAAGGTTGTCTTAAATTGGTCCTCTTCTTTGACCAAAATCTGATTGTAGCCACTATATCCATCCAACAAAGAAAACCTTTTAAAACCTACAACCAACTATAAAATTTGTTCAATTGATGGCAATGGATAGTGATCTTTAAGTGAAGCCATGTTTAAATCATGGAAGTCAACACACAATATAATCTCACCATTCTATGAGCTTGTGAAGCTTAGCTCTCATCAAAGTCTCAAGCTTAGGATTGATGGGCCTTTGTCTTTGTCTCACTGGATTAGTTTTAGCTTCTAACTCAATGGTCTATTGAGCTAAAATTGGATAAAATCTCTATAAAACTTATGCATAACTCAATGAAATCTTCTTTTTGTGAAGAAGTGCATACCTTTCCCAACTTAAAAATCTTATCAGCTGTAATCTCTACATTGGCATAATGCTCTTCTTTTGTTGATAAGGATGACTTCTCTTTCCTTAACTCATCATCACCACTAAAAATATTCTCAAGTGTGACTAATCCCTTGGGAAACTTATTTTTTTTTAGTTGAAAAATCTGATCACCATACTATTGTAAGTGATTTGATTGGTTTCTTGAAGAAAACTTAGCTTCTTCTTACAAGAATCTCATAATTTGACTATCATCTTTGAACACCTGCCAATTCTCATGATTATTTGGAACATAAGGCCTTACAAATACCTTTATATGTGATTGAATATTTTCACTTTTTACATCAGTTGGGATACTAAATTGTGATCCAATGGTAGCCAACCTATCTGCATGTCTATTCTTGCCTCTTGATATTGCCTAAATGTTAAAATATTGAAAATATTCAAGTAAGTCCCATATTATATACTTCTAAGACTTAAGCAACAAATTTTTACATATATTCAAACCTCTTACTTGGTGAAAAATAAGCTCACTATCACCAAACACTTACAAATAATTGACTTTCATCTTCCTATCCCACTATAAACTGTGAACTAGTGCTTCATACTCAGCAACATTGTTTGAACAACCAAACTAAAATTTAATAGAAGAGAAATAAATTTGTTTTATTGGATAACCCAACATCATTATATCTTTGCTTCCATTCTTGTTCCTTGATCCATCAAAGTATAATTACCATAGACCTTCATTAGATTCATCATCCTTGACCACGACTGGAATTGGTGCATCATTCTCATGAAGGCAATACACAAAAAGTCCTTATTCTATCAGATTATAAGGATCATGCTCATGAAAATTGGAAGCCCATTCATCAATTAAAACGTCTATAACTCCATCTAAAGGTGATTCACTTTCTACTTCACTAGCTTGTAGTACTTCATCTGAGATGATACAGTTAGTGTTCACAACACTTGGCATATATAGCTCTACATGAAAATGTGCAATAGGTTAAGAATGAATCATTACCTTAGTACCATACATAGTCTTGAACATCAAATAAGTCTAATTAGCTGATAAATATCCCCCAATATTTGAGCTAAAGTCTCTCGAAAGTCACATAGCAAAGTAAGGAGGCAAGTCTACCACAACAACATCCTACTGGATAATAACATTGGGACAAGAATGTAACATCAAAATTAAGATGTTTGATGATGTATACCATTTTTTTTTTGACCCATATAATTTTAATACCTCTTTAGCATTTGGTTCATAAACAAGGTTGAGCTTGTCTACAATCTATTTAGGTATGATTGTACTACTAGCTCCACTATCCACCATACAATTATGAACCAAAGTATCACCTACTATCAAAGAAAGGTAAAAAGGAGGAGTTTTCTTTGATTTTACCTCAATTTTTTCCACCTTTTTCATCTTATTTACTTGATGTACCTATTGCATAGTTGGTTGATCTGAATTAGTCAAGACAAACTTTCTTTCTCAATTGGTTTTTGAGACAATTCGAGAGATGAAAACTCTTGAATGAGCTTATCCTTTTGTCCTAGAATGGAAAGATAATCCCACATACTAGTTCTGATATTATATTTCTTTATTTGATCTACTATACTAAAATGAGATCCACTAAGCTTTGGTTACAATTTTTGAAGCACTGACTGCTCATGAACTAGAGGTATTCACTGAACTTTACTAACCTCTATATTCTGAATTTTTTGAGTTATAATGGTTGGAGTTGTTCTTTTGTACTCCTAGAAACAACATAATGAGTACATAAAATATTTATCATCTCTTGTAGCTCATTAATGGTTCTTTTTTAGCTCTAGTTATAGCTGCAACTTGACCACTTGTATTATTAGTTTCAATACCTTGATTAAAAGCAACATGATCATTCACTTGCCAATTTACATTAATGGCATCAGACTACCCTTAAAATTTTTGAGTCTCTTCTTATGATGCCAAACCTATATCTTGGTACTGACCTCCTTGAAAATAAAACTCTTCTTGAGTCATTTGTGGCATAATGATATTTTGTGATACCAAGGCTTGGTTTTGAGCATTATTGAGATTTGAGGAATGCCAACTTGAATCCTGCATCATGTTGTTTTGAGGTGGGGTAGGAATAATGGCCTTTGAAGTGAAAGGAGCATTAGGATCAAGGGAAACATATGGCTTATCTGGAGTTATGGCTCCTTATATTTGATAAGGTGGTGTATTCTCTTTGAAACCTTGATAAGGAGGCCTTTGATCTTTGAAGGGCTGATAGGTGGTCTAATTTTGATATTGATAGGGCCTATTTGACTGAAATTGTTGCCTATTGAGCTGTAATGTATCAAGCTTTTCAACTCTCCTATCTCACTAGCTTGACTAGTAAGGGCTGAAATTTGAGCTTGAGGTGATGGAATAGGAGCTAATGATGGAATTTGAGGAATTTGAGGGGCTGGTATGTTATTCAGTTCTGGGAATATAGGAATTGTAGGCCTTGGAGAAAGCTTACTAACTTGTACAAAACTATTTTCTGCCCTTATTATAACCTCATAAGCATCTAACAAGGTAGTACCACCCATTGACTGTATCATCACACTAATGTCAGAACTAAGGGCTTTCAAATAATACAAAAAACATGTTCAAGAGATGGTCAAATCAACACAGGTATTTTGATCCATGTCTTTTTAAATTTGAGGTTAAAATCAGACATGAACTCATAAGGAGCTCTATTTATGGTAGTTAATTACTCAACTAAAGATAGGTGATCAAATTTGTCCTCAAATTGCTTGACTAAGGATATACCTAATTCATCCCAAGTAGAAATGGAGTTTAGTGGGAGATTTATATACCATTACAATGATTTTCCTTTTAAGGAAGTAGTAATTAATCTAATAGCAACATTATTTTCAACAACATTATGGACTGAACATAGATTAACCACATCTCGGATATGCTCAATAGGGGTTGTTTGATTTTATCCTAATAAGAATGGGATACTATTGAGGGTAGACACAAGAATTCCATAAAACTAGGCTAAATTTAGTGGGATACCTCTATTTAATGGAGCAAACACCTAGTTTTTGATGGCCATTTGGATAGTGGGGTTTGTAGTGGTAGAATAGTAGGATAACCAGGAGACAAATACTATTTTTGAGGATATAGTTTTACCCTCCTAAATATTGATCTCTTATATGATATAATTTAAAAGGAATGCCTTTACTTGCTGACCTTGTGGTAACCTTTGGCATATATGAATTTCTTGAATGATGCTTTGAGCTCTGCAACTAGATGTTAATGATAATGAATATCTTCTTCTGCTGTAAAACTTCTTCAGATATGAAAAGAATTTATTCAAGGTCCCATTGGTTGTGCCAATTTTTTTTATCAATTAGACTCACACCCTTGAAAAGGTATTTTTAGGCCATCATAGTCTACTAAAACATGGAAACAATCATAGGTCGTGGGTGGCCTAATTAGTGGATTGAGTCTCTAGATTATAAGGGCTAGCTCTTTTTGGTGTATCAATTAAGATCTCTACTCTATGCTATGAAATGTTGGTGAAAAGGGAAGAAATAAAATTAAAAGGAAATCTTATCTAATAATAGTGATATACCTAAATTTTTCTTGATCCACCCAATTTGGGATCCTAAAACACTGATCAGACAATAAAAAGATTGAATTTTTTAACTCCAAATGACCCCTACACATCAATATTTCATGAAAAGGTTATATCTAGTGATCAAATATTGAGGGAAATGAAGGAATATTCCTAATTCAAGGCACTAACTAGCCATTTATGTCCACTATAACTTCAGCCAAGAGATGTTAAACATAGAACATGACCTACATAATCTGATCAATGAGTAACTAGGTAAGAATCAAGACTTGATAAGGAAGAAAATTCTATCACATATGCAAATAAATGACATAAATAAACTATAAGAACACTTTGGAGTTTTAAAATTGTCATTCTATTAATTTGAAAAGGTTACACAACACAAATTTTTGGCAGAGTACAGTCTTGCCAAAAAGAGGATACAAATCAAGGTTGAAAAGCCAATTTATATAGAAAAGCATACACAAGACAAAGATTGGCACTAAAAATAGAAGAGGAGATTAACTCCCACATCATCCCAAGTCTAATTACAACTATCTAAATATAAGAAGACCTCTAAAAATAATATTCTTTTGATTATGCCTTGCATGAAAAGCTCTTTGGCATTGAAAATGGACGATGGGCTCATATTGGACTAATCTACTCCATGCATGAAATATACACCAAATTTGGATGTATTTACTCAATATTGAACTTATTTGAAGCTGAATTTGAATGTGAGAATGTCCTCTATTGCATGGAAAGCATGAGTGGATGTGGCACTTGATAACCAATCAACTAGAACTCAAGACTAGTCAACCTCCAATGAACCTTTCCTTGCATGAAAACTATGCCACATATTGAATAGAGAACTCCACTTGAACTAGATGGAACCATTTAAAATATTTGTATTGCATGAAAACAAAAGAGAAACATGACTTGTCAACTCAAGTGTAATACTAGTCAACTTCAGCTCATCTCTACTTGCATGAAAAATCTCTTTGACAACTGAAGCATGCATAAAAAATCCATGTTAACTCCTTGAAATTCCTTGGTCTCTTGTTCTTGTGCTCTTCATTTCTTCATGTATTGTACTAGGCTATTTATTCACTTACATGTAGGCTATTTTTTTAATCCCTATTGATTTCCATGAGCTTATTTTATATCAAGCATTTGTTCTTCAGATAATTTGTCCTCGGGCGTCTATTCACTTTAGAGTTTTCTCTTTAAGATTTTATCTTTGGAAAAATTATCTGTGGTTAATTTCTATGAAGCTTATTCTCTCAAGCATTTTACAATGAACTCTCCACTAGTAAGTCCTTTGAAGGAATTCTTTCGGACAATTTGTTTGAAATAATTCCTTCAAACTTTTTATCTATAACTTTTTTTTTGGTATTTTTATTTCTTTTGGAATTTTGCTCTTGTTCATTTCCTTCAAACAAATTATTTGAAGGAATTATTTCAAGATTATAACCATTTCCTTATTATGGGTAAGTTCTCTAAATGAATTCTTTGGAACAATTTGTCCAAAATAATTCTTTCAGAGTTTTACCTATGTCTTTCGGGCTTTTCCTTTCTAAAGGAAATCCTTTAGAAATATGTGAAGTACCTTTTCCCTTTTAAAATGCCCTTTTGGATTTGGTAGTGACACTTTGGATAAATTTAAAATAACCCTTCAAAGATGCAAGTGTCCCTTCAAAATTGTGTAAAAGTCCTTTCAACAAGAAAAAGAACCTTTCAAAAAATGTGAAACACACCCCTCAGATTATCTTGCTTTGTCCACTTGCCCTAATGAATATACCTTTTTCGAAGGGAAGGAACCCTTATAAAATATTCATATGGTTTTTGAAACTTTTGGAAAAGATCCTTTTTTTAAAGGGATTAAACCCTTCAGAATATTTGGAATGGGCCCTTCCAGAAAGTAAAAGACTCTACGAAATGATCTTTTATCCTTCAGAATTTTGAAAATGCACCTTCGGGTTTGTGAAAAAGAACCCTTCTAAAGAGAAAAAGACCTTGGAGTTTTTAAAATGGTCTCTCAAAACTTGGGAATGGTCTTTTGATAAAATGAAATAGAACCCTTCAAAAAAGTTATCTCAAAAAATGCTTCAGACAAAAAGTCTAAAAGAATTCAACAAAGGACAAAACTTGAAAGAATTCCTTCCAAAAGAAATAGGCATTGTTATTTTATCATGGGATCTTTGTGGAAAACTTATACTGAAGGAAAAATTGAATGCCACCACTTGGCCTGAAGGTTGAATATGTATACACGTTGGCCTCTTCTGGACTTGTCCCTGTAATTGCTTTGAACACCTCAAAAAACTTGCTTGGATCCTTCCACTGCAATGACATAAAAAGCTTCAAAGATAAAGGTGGAAATTTAACTTGAGGGGTTAAATTGTCAACAATGACCACACCCAAGTTGCTGACAAGAAAAACCAATACTTGACTCACACAAGGCCTGATGACAAGAGGATCCTCTACAAATAAGGATGTACAAACAAGAAAACACATACATACACAAGCAAACATTCAAACACAAACAATGAATGTAATAGTGTAACAATATCAATGTAGAATATCCATGTGATAAGAGGCATATAAAGTATAGCATAAGATGTGGTAATATAATCTCAAAATGATAGATGATAAACAAGTATAAATATTACCATGCTAGAATTCATTGAAATAGAAATGCCCCTAAAGCGAAGACACATTGTCCTTGATACTGGCCCCTTCCAGATGTGGGCACATAATGTGACATCCAATATCATGTAATATATTAATCTACACAACATTCATACAAGACAATACTATGAAAAACATGTGTAAAACATGGATATGAAAACATCTAGCATAGGTAAACATGCATAAAAAAAATGTTTTTGAACTTTTTGAAAATTTTAATATTCTTGATTTTTTTTCTAATATTTTTAAATTTTTGAACTTTGTTAATGTTTTTCATTTTTTGAATTTTTTCAAATGTTTTTAAATTTTGCCAATATTTTTGAATTTTGAATTTTTCCAATGTTTTTGTATATTTGATTTTTTTCCAATGTTGATGTGTTTTAGCTCTTAAATGAATAAGGTATGAGTTATGTAGGTATTAAACATAATAATCATAACACAACAATGTATGAATATTATACTAAGTATCATGATCTATGTAATAGTGTAAGCTAAATATGTAATAAAGGTTCCATAGTGCATGATAAAAGTGAAATGTCATCACATATGATATAGCCAACTATGTGGCAAGACCAAATAGAATTCAAATCCTAAGTTAAGCATAATGATTTACATGAGGAAGATATCCTACCCCTAGAGTGAAAATTATCAAAGAAAGTTAGATATAAAAATGATAACATCATATACAAATGTAATGTGTAAATCATAAAATTTGAAGCTAATAATATGTAGTGCTAATATATATAAGAATCATACATGGGTAAAACACCCCAATAGACAAATATGTGTCATGTACACCAAAGTGGAAGATATGTTCAAGTGAATAATTCATATGAAAACCAAGAAATTCCAAGTTATAAATGGTGATAAAGACATCAAGCCACAACGTATGTAATATGGTAAGGCATGCAAGTAATATGGCTTATTAAAGTGATAAATATATAATTAGTACAAAGTGTAGGATGAAAATATGGGTGTCATGTCTCCATGGGTAAATTTTACTAAAGTCATGTTAAAAAAAATCACAATATGTTAACGAGAAACATCTGAGGGTGTTAGTGTAAGTTTTTTATCACAATGTGGTTTTACCTACATGGTCTAGTCAGCTTGCTTAGGTTTAATAAAGGTCATTGGGTAAAGAAATCCCACATAAATGGGGATGTTTATTTTCCACCTATATAATGAACCTTCCTATATACTTTTTGGCTAATGTTTATTAATGTAACTTTTGTTTGTGAAGACAAGCTTCTTTCTTTGAGTTGTTTCTTTTGGATTTCATTACTCTATATAAGTGTTCTTTGTGCATTATATCCTATCGAGTATATCTTCAAGTATGACCACATCTGACATGGTATTAGATCCATGTTGGTAGCTAAATGCCATTATTTTTATTGTAATGTCTAGCATTCTAGCTTGTTCAAGTATTTTTCTTTTTAATTTTTCAAGGGTTTGGTGGGGTTTCTAGAAAATTCATGATCTATAAAATTGGAGTCTCTAAACAAAAAATAGATAGCATCATTGGACTCAAAAGGTGTCAAAACCCTATGATTGGATGTAAACATGACCTAATTTCATGTTAGTCAAATTTTCACTATTTTTGGAGGGTTTGAAGACATTTTTTGAAATTTGTAGATTTCGTACTGCTTGGTACTCAAAATATGAAATGGGTATTTGATAGTTTTCAAGGAAACCATACATATTTTTTAAGATTTAAGGTTTTACTATTGGTTTTTTACCATTTTTAGTTGGTTCAATGACCTCTATAATTTTTCTAGATAATTTTTTTTACTTCCATTGCACCCATGCATCTTCCATGACTAGGTCACCATATTAGTGTTGTCGCATTCTTCACCCATATGTGAACATAAATGTGGACCCTTTGCATGTCCATATGTTGACATGCTTCATTGGCTATCCCTAACTAGTGTAGACATATGAATGCAGGCCCTCTGTGTCTTCACATGTCTGTGTGTTCATGTCTTTGGCTAACCATCCCTAATTGGCATGAGTGTGGGCCCTGTATATCTCCACACATCTATGTGTTGATATCTTTGGATAACCATCCTTGACTGGCATAACCATGTGATCATGAACACTCCATGTATTTACATGCTAATGTCCTTGACCAACCATCCCTATCTGATATAAACTCAATCACGTACAACCACACATCTCTACATGTCTATGTACCAACATCACCAACCATCCATCTCTACCTGATGTGAATGCATGATTTAGTAGCTATCATAACCACATCTATGTGCTTGAAAATTCTCCTATGACATGCTTATATATCATGCCCAACCATGATAGTCTAATTGTCTTTGAAATCTATGAACATGCAATCTTGTGTTCACACTCTTCCTTGACATTTACACGACCGTTAATTTTATGCTTGTGAAGGGTGAAACTATTCATTTAGAAAATGGGGTAATTTTTTTTTATAATGCCACTCACCCATCAATCAAATCAATCAAAGTGAGGGTGGAGGGAGAACACCTAAATTTGGTCTTAGTCCTTAGTTATATGGGAGTTAAGCCCTTGGTCATGTCCAACCCAAAATTGTTTAACTTTTACTCCAAGGGATCATAAGTTTTTTGTGAGGAATTTGCCACCAATTTTTTTCAAACTATTTGTACACCCAATTTTTTTAATGCAAAGTGGAGAACATTATTTTTTGCTAGCAAGAAACATTCAAAAGTGCATAACTTTCAACTTGTTGCTCTTTTTGAGATATCTTTTTTTTGTAAGTGTAAGTTTTTTTGAGCTCTACACATATTTTATATTATCATGCCTTATAAATTTTAACCTCTAAAAATTTAAGGGTATGTCATTTCTATTATAAAACATGTTTTGTTTCAATTATTATACCATTTAATTATCATGCGTAGAAATTCAAAGTGAAAATCCTCTTGAAGAGTAAAGGATTACATGGAATCATGATAGGTATATAAATAGAACCAACACCTGAGTAGAAAAGGTGAAGTGGTACAATCAAAGTGATGAAGCCTATATCTATTATGTTTGTCTATGTCTCCTGACTTACTCTTTCATATCAAATTTGTAACATTTCTAAATCAAGTGTGGTATACATTGAAAAAACTCTTTAAAAAGTAAGACATCATGAGGGATCATGAGTTGGAGAATGAGCTCATCAAGTTAAGCCCAGGGGACTATGATATGATTCAAGACTTCTTAACCAAGTTCAAATAACTCAGGTTATAATTAAAATTGTGTGGCATTGCCAATAAGGATGATCAATTGATTCTTTTCATCCTTGCCAAATTAATATCTGACTATTTTATATTTGTTTCTACCTTCCATGCCACCAAGTGTGCCATTGGAGCTATATGGACCATGCCATCCTTGGATGATTTTGCATCTAACTTAACTTAATATCAATACAAGCTCATTTAAATAGGTACACTAAAGTCCTCCAAATTTCATGCTTTAATTATGAGTCGTGATAAACAAAAGGCTTCTAATAGCAAGGAGAAGAAATATAAAAAGGACCTAGTGCAAAGAAAGGGTAAAAAATATGATGCTAAGCCAAAAAAATCAAAAGAGTCATCCTCTTAAAATGAGAAACCCAAGAAAGAACAACTCACATGCAAATATTATAAGAAATCTATGCATGATGAATCCAAATGCATGAAGAAGTAGATTGAACAATCGATAAAAATGCTCAAGAAGAACATTATCAGTGTCCTTGATTCTTCTAATCAGAGTTCATCAAAACATGATACTTTGAAGCCTAAAGATAGTAATAAGGAAAAATATTAGGGCAAATCACTTGTTGTAGTTGCATCCCAGCTTTCCACATGGGTTATTGATTCTAGTGCATTGTATCACATGGCTTCATCACAAGACATGTTCTCATCCTTGAGGCCTTGTTATATACCTTCCATCTTATTGGGTGAAGATAATTATGTAGAAGTTAATGGAAGAGGATATGTTAAATTAAATGGTGGGACATTTCATGATGTTTTATGTGTTACCTCTTTATCCACTAATATCTTATCTATATATCAAATCATTCACATCAGTTTGAGTAAGAAATTTGAGTTTACAACTAATTCCATGGTTATTAGGAAAGTTAATAGTGATTCCATTATTAAATTTGGGAAAATAGATCACCGATAATGATTATATACTTTCTCACATTTTGCTATTGATCAACCTTTTACTGCACTACTCACTCATTCAAATGGGTTGAGTAAATTATGGCATGAGAAATTCAACCATCTCAACTATCACTACCAAGAGCAACTCGGTCATCAAGAGATGATTTTAGGTTTGTCATGAGTCATGTTTTTTGATGGAGTTTGATAGGGTGAAATTCTTGGTAAGCATCCCAAAGAGAAGTATGACAAGGAAAAATCATGTAGAGCTGAATAGATATTGGAGATTTTTCATAGTGACATTACTGGTCCATCCATTTTCATAACCTTCATTTAATAAGACTAAATAAATGCTTACTTTTATTGATGACTATTCGAGGTATAATTGGGTGACCTTTATTAATAAAAAATTGAGATCTTGAAGTGGTCAAAAAACCATAGTAGAGCACTTTTGAGTGTTTGGACCTCCTATTATGGCTTATATTTTGAAGAAGAAATGTAAGGCAATGAAAACTGAAAGTCAGCCTTACATTTTCTTTAAATTTATTGAGGGTGTTAATGGACATAGACTTCTTCATCCCAGCACTCATGATTTGTTCATTGAGAGGAAATGTTTATTTTTTAGAGGGTCCTTTGGAATCCACACTTGAAAGCTACACCCCTTCCTTAGATGCACTAGGATTTGATGATAGTTATGACCATTCAAATATACCTGAGTAGCTTCTTGATGATCCAAATTATTATTCTAGTTTTGATTATGAGAGTAGTGATGAAAATTCCCCTCATAGAATATATTCAAAGGATAAGGAATATCCTCCTAACTCTCTGGTCATAAGTACTCTTTGGGATAGATAGACACTAAAAAGTGTTCATCAATGGGTTGGATATCCATTAAATAATAGGTAAATGTGTTCACAATTCCAAAATGGCCCACAAACTTTCATTGCATTTGATTCTAATCCATAGTCATTTTTCAAGGCATCAAACACTCCTAAATGGAATTTTGGTATGGAAGAGGATTATGATTCCTTGTACAGGAATAACACTTGGGATTTAGTCCCTCTTCCTAAGGGAAGAAAACTTATTCGATGTAGGTCGATCTACCAAACAAAATTTATAGTAGATGGGTCTATAGACAAGTTCAAAGTATGTTTGGTAGTAAAGGTTTTTTTTTCTGGTACCTGGCATTGACTATACTGAGACATTTTCCTTAGTTTCCAAATGAACTCAATCTGAATTACTCTCAACATTACCACAACACATCATTGGGAGGTACATACACAAGGCATGTGAACTATTCCATGAAATGCCTGGAGTAATCAAATAATTAGAAGTGATCTTATTAGCCTCCCTCTCAATGGAAGGATTTCTCTTTTTATTTTAAACCCTTGAGGTAGTTTTTATCCAATTATTATATGAAGCCTTTCTGAAATAGATGTTATGGTATTTAAGGTATGAATCATTTTGATTTATGTAGTTTTCTCTTATGTTTTTTTTAATATTGTGGTCATTGAGGATCTTGTGATTTTTTCAAATAAGTTTATTTGTTTGTACATAAGATTGGTAGGTTAATGTGAATGACTACTGATGTGTATTGTAAATATAAAAAAGAGTTTAGAAAACAAAACAACATTAATGCATTGGAAAAATAAAATTAGTAATTTTCAATTATTATATATATATAGAATTTTTTTCTAAATTTAAAATTTTGGTACCATTAATAATATATACATATATATGTGTAAATATGTATGTATATATATACATATATAAATACATATGTGTTTTTTATATGCAATCTTTTTATAGTCGTTTCTTGTCAAGTTTTTGTTGTCAATGCAGTTTTTCATTTCTCATTTCTGGAAACATAGAAAACAAGTGGCTAGAAAAATCTTAAATATAATAATGCAATCAAGCCCAAGAAAGAGGCCTACATCATAGTAATATATTTGAGGATGATGATGACAACATGAAAATAACACAAATAAATCCATATATACATATAAGATATGTTTACTTTATGTAAGTAATCAGTAAAAAATGGGATGCATGTAAATGTATCTTGATATAGAAAATATCTTTACATAGTATGATGTAACCATAAAAAAAGTAAGCAATGTCTCCCCATGGGAGAGCCAAAAATGTGATCATAAGCATATCTAGCTAGATTATGTCATCTCTTATCTAAACAAAGGTATATTTTAAAAAGAAAGTGTGAAAAAATGAATGCATAAAATCTATAGTGTATGTAGATAGGTATGATATATATCATATGATTAAGACAAAGGAAAAATATTTTTGTATATTTGTCTTTTATGAATGTTTTAAGATTTACAAAATTTGACAAAGTAAGTAGTAACAAAAAGGCACATGTGTAAGGAAACACACATATATGAAGAAACACTATTTACAAGGTTATGGCACAATAAATATGTCAAAATATGTATAGTTTGAAGTCTAAAATATGTGATAGTAAGGATACCCTATGATACTAGCAATCCTCATCACAAGACATGTACAATTATAATAATGTATAGGAATTGTGTGCATTTAATGTGGTCTAAGAATAATGTTGTTTGTATGACAAGGAATAGTTGAAGATTGTGTTGAAGTATAAAATGCTAAAATGATTAGCCTAGGTCTAATTCAAAGTTATGACATATATGTTTTGGTGATATGGGTCTTGGTGGTGCAACAACATGAATTGGAGCTTGAAGATATCACACAAAAGATGGCAATGTCTCTCTCTAAAAAACAATATGTGCATGAGATGACTCTAAATATGAATAATTAATAGTGTCCACCTTAGGAAAATGATTTTTACCTTTCAAGGTGTAGTAGGTGGTTGATAAATAGGTCTCTGATAAGGTGAGCCATGAATAGTTTGGACTATGTTATTGTAAAAAAACTTGACACAGTTATGAATTGTTGAAGATGTTGCTTTGATTGTGTTTACCCAAGGGCACCTAGGTAATAGATTATATGATTATAAATCAAGGATAACACAAAACCACACTAGGCATCTCTTAGGTCCAAATGTAAGTGGAATTGTAATACCACATAAAGGTGTATGTTCATGTCCATCATAATTGCGTAATGTTTTGGTGACCTCACACAAGTCTCTATGGGTGAATCCTTTACTTGATAATAATGGCATTGAGATAAGATTGTCACTAAAACCATTATCAATAAGAATTCCATGTGTCATAGAAGAATTATAGTTTAAAAAAACTCATGTACACACACACACACACACACACACACACACACACACACACACACACACACACACACACACACACACACACACACACACACACACACACACATTTATGTATGTATATATGTATACATATATATACATATGTATTATATGTATACATATGTATTATATGTATACATACATATATATATATGTGTGTATGTATATATATATATGTATGTATACATATAATACATATGTATACATATAATACATATGTATATATATGTATACATATATACATACATAAATGTGTGTGTGTGTGTGTGTGTGTGTGTGTGTATACATACATATTTATATACATATACATACATGTATATATATATATGTATATATATATATATATGTATATATATATATATATACATACATATATATATATATATACATGTATATATATATACATGTATATATATATACATGTATGTATATATACATATATAAATATATAAATATATATACACCCATATACATACATATACACATATATATATGTATACATATATATACATATACATATATATACACATATATATACATATATATATATATATATATATATATATATATATATATATATATATATATATATATATGCATACACACACACACACAGACATATATATATACATATATATACATATACATATACATATATATATATATATGTATGTATATATATATATATACATACATATATATATATATATATATATATATATATATATATATATATATATATATGTATGTACATATATGTATGTATATATATGTGTGTGTGTGTGTGTGTGTGTGTGTGTGTGTGTGTGTGTGTGTGTGTGTATATATATATATAAGACCATTGTTTGGTCCATCACTATGAATTTTGTGATCATGGAATGTAATAGGTGGTGGTTTCTCTTGAATGTTTGGCACCATGCAATGCTATTCTCTAATTCATGCTCAGGTTGGGTAAATGTCGCCATATGTATTTTTTTTTTTTTGCATTATCATGATTTAGCATTGGATTACAAAAAAATTTCTAGTGTTGATTGGGTGTTGCCATTGACTCATTAAAATAAAAATTATGCCTATATATCATAATGATGTTGATATCAATTAAGTCATGATTTTTTTACACAATTTGTAACAACTATTGGTTAAATATCCTAACCCTTGATGGTAATAAAAAGGGCATGAGGATTATATCTCTTAGGTAATGGTATGTGTGGATGCCATAGGAATGGTTTAAGTAAAGAGATGATATTTCATTCTAGAAGATTATTCAGTACTTGAATTAATGCATTAGGTAGCCTTGTGAATTCTCTATTTGGCCTGAGCACAAGAAATGTAATTTTGTCTTATGATACTACATTGATGTTTTTGACCTCATTCTTAGCTTAAAAGTTAGGTGCATTATTCATATTTTTTTTTAATGTTTATTTTCCTTGATATTTTGGAGCATTATATTTTGAAGCAATTGGTGTATACTTTCACATATTTTTATCCATTAGGTTACTCTAAATGTTATGCAAGACATGGCAAAGGTCACTGAATGAGTCAAAGTTAGTGAGCATAACCTTGTCTTTGAGAGGTTGGACAAAAATACCTAAGAATATGATTTTTAATTCACTATTAAGGAGTGGATGTGGCATATTAATAAGTATGGTCTTGAAGTTAAGCACACAATTTGAAATACATTCATTAGGTCCTTGCTTGATTTCAAGTATCATTCCTTATTTTCTATGTCCTCATGTGTTTTATAGTATATATAGCTATTTTTGGGTAGTAAACCAAGCTTTGCTCTTCATATGTGCTTAATTATTTATTATTGGACATAGGTTTGATTATTGGCATCATTTTTGGTTTCAATAAAAATATATTAATATACTTATTTTAATGACCCATTAAGTTGTGTATTGAGATGTTTCTTTGCCCATATTATTATGTAATTATTAGAGATTTGAGGAGGTATCCCTATTAATATTAAAAAGATACATATGTTGATTATATTTACTATGATTAGCTTATTGTTGGTAGACCTCCGGTGATGTTAATTACCATTATGTATTACACTTGGCATCATTTTGGTTGCATTGCATAGTTTACTCTCTCTCTATCTCTCTCTCTCATTGATGTGATATGAAATAAGATGTGTTCAAAGCTACTAAGACTTTAGTCACACACACACACACACACACACACACACACACACACACACACACACACACACACACACACACACACACACACACACACACACACACACACACACACACACACACACACACACACACACACACACACACGCACACACACACACACAAACGCACACACACACACACACACAGACACACACACACAGACACACAGACACACACACACACACACACACACACACACACACACACACACACACACACACACACACACACACACACACACACACACACACACACACACACACACACACACACACACACACACAAACACACACAAATGGTAATGAGCTTATTTGGAGGTGCTATGATTGGGTTACATGATTATATTAATCATGTTATGAAGATAATTATTAATGGACATGAGTTGTTTTCATGTATTATCTAACTCTAGATGGATCAACTATGTGATTTGTTTTAGGATTGGATTTGGATGATTCATGTGGTTCGCATGGTAGATGCTCACATTGTGTGTACTATTGGGCTGAAATATTTTGAGCCTAGGAGTAACTTAGGGCCTTGTGCGCTATAGTGATTCTATTAGGAGATGAAGGAGATTAGGGGATTATGGGAATAATTTTTAATCTTATCTTTCATTATTACATGAAATATACTTATACATTTATATATTACAAAGTAGAGGTGGATATGATAAGATTTGGTGGGGGCCTTTAGTAGGCTGCATGTTGACTCTCTCCCTATGTTATTCTTAGAAATGAATATGTATATTTTCTAAAATTCAGACTAGAGGAGGAGATTACAATTTTTGGTGGAGGACTATAGTAGTCTATAAGCTAACTCTCCTCCCTCTGTTGAACTAGCAAATCAAATGGTGAATGGAGAAAATGACAAATGAAGTGGAAGGTTGGAAGTGGAACATGGGGCCTTGCGGGTTACATGTTAGTTCCTCTTCTTGTGTTTTATTTATGATACACATATCTTGGATTTGTGATTAAATATCATAGTTATGACAATACAATGGATTTTGTGTACCTAGATCATGTGACCATTATAGCACTCATATATTGGTATGACCACATTATGGATGCATTTATTTCCATCATTTATTATATTATATTTTATCATTATATGATCATTTTAACAAGTTTAATGAGTGTACCAGTGGAAAGTGATCAAAGATAAAAGGGAGAAAAGAGGTTGACCATTAAACCAAAGACTACACCTATCCCAAACATGATCGTTAACCATTGACCTTTTTACTTAGAGTAAATGTACTTTATGACATATGCATGCTTAGACTGCATTTTACCTCAATAAAACCATTCCCTAATGACTTTTTTAGACCATGAGAATGCGTACCACATAATCAACTTAAAAATATATTCCTTGCATTAATTATTCCTATGTAGGAAAGATCTTGATAGAACCCATTCTAAAAGACTTGGATTTATGGTTTTGGCTTGAAATCCAAAGGATACAAAATTCTAAAATCATTTTCTTGAAATCTTATTAGACAAAAATTAGGTTCCTTGGATTTGTGAACCTTATGACATTCTAGGAATCTCTCATACCTATGATCGATGTCATCAAAGTTATTTTTGGGATGAGTGCATTGCAAACCTGGAGTGGACACATGTCCATCCTTGATTAGCTGTAAAATACAACCTACTATATTTCCCTTTTTAAACAAATTCTATATATATCTCCTCATTCTTACTAAAACATAATTTGGAGATTTTGTAGAACAAATTTTAAAAAATGAAATAATAACAATTGGATAAGGATATATTGTACTCGTAGTAGTTTAACTAGGTTATATACCTTATAATTGCTTAATAATGTGCAATAATGGTCAAGGTTTATGTGTGAATGAGCTTAAT